>JAVQJS010039908.1:0-26836 GCA_036024795.1 Galaxias rostratus
ACATTAACCAGGAGATAGAGCACTGTCACAGACGGAATGGCTATCAGCAAGGCCCGTGGTAGAGTCACCTGACAGAGGTAAATTTTATGTAATACAGTACATTTGTTTCAAAGATTAAAAAAAAGATTTAAAACGTTTCTTTTTCTTTCAGAATTTTATTTAAGTGTATAAATATATTAGTGTGGTTACATATGCAAGTTGCTAAGTACTTTTTAGAAGTTTGAAAAGTTGCTATCAACATTAGGCCAATTGACAGTGACCAGGATGCTACTCTGTTTAGGGGAAGATCACAGGATCCAACCTGAAGTTTGTTGTAAGCAGTTTGTCATGAAAATGCTGTGACTTAGATTACAATGGTTTACTGACTCAGATTGCATTGAAGTTGTATTTAGCTTGATCTCATGGTTAACGTTTAATCCAAACCATCACTGTAAAAACAACAATCAGTGTCTGATACGGGGACTATTTTTTATAGTTCCCAGTTACATATTGAAAGAAGGTGAAATACTTGATTGCTTAAGTCTGCCTAAACAAAGTGAGATAAATTAGTGTAGTTGGGTGGTTGCCAACTATTATACATGTTTAGCACATGTAACTTCACACCCAACTGTTTTCATTAATGTGGCTTATCTGGCCCTCAGTATAAATGTAGGCCAAATCTGAAAAACGATTAATCCTTTAAGAGAAAGAACCTACATTTGCTGTTGCGAAAACGTAAATTCACAAAAATAAACATAACCTTTGTAATAGTTGTTTAAGATTTAACCTATAACCCCCAATGTCTAATCTAGAATTGACCAGGCGATTGTATAAATGATTAAGATCTTTTGATAGCACAATATGTTGATAGTATAGTGATGGGCAAAGCAGTTATTTTCAGTATACTGAACCATTGGAATCAGTTTAGTAAAAAGCTTTGTCCAAAAGCTTTGTTCAAAGTTTTTTGTTCACTTTCTGGACCAAGACTCTGCAGTACCAATCAAGGACTTGAAATACAGCAGAACGTTCAGGTAATTTAGCAAATAAGTGAACTGCAGGGTCCTGCACAAAGAATAAACTAGTGATCTGAGAATATAGTTGGATAGCCTAACTGGCAAATTAAAAGCAACTTCAAGTCCTACCGTATTACATATGTTTTCATGACCCATGTGAAGGCAAATGTACCTTGTTTGCTGAGACTTGTTAGTGAATTTTAGCAACCTCTGTTCTAACCTGAGATGTTATGGAGGAGTGCCCCGTTCTGGAGCTATTCTAATCTCTAGTTCTTTCCTCGATTGAAAGAAACAACTTTATCTCACAAATGTGCTCCTGCAAATTTTCTAAGGCATGGACATTGTGCAATTATTAGTACAAATACTTTAGTTTGTTTTCTGCTCTAGTAAAACGTCCGAAGAACCAATTTTTGAACGTCCTAGGCCGGTCTGCTTTATTGAAATATCTTTTAAATTAGTTATTTTAATAGTCCGAATTTTATCCCCATATAATCACATCACAATTGTGGACCGGGCCAGTTTCACATGGGTCACTGCCATGGCCAAATATATGTTTGCTTTTTGGAGGTGCGAGTCGTGCCTAACCATAATGTAGGGAACAACATACAGTAACATGATGCAAAAATATTACGACACACGATATCCCAAATATCCTTAACAATCGCGTATGAACGTAGTTAGAACTTAAAACATAAAGAGGACAAAATATCAATTTAGCCTATATCTCCTGATCTCGCAGACCATGCAGCTATCACATGGCATTTACAAACGACACAGACGACAGGACCCTTGCTGCGTTCTATTTGCCGTTCAACGTTCAACATGCCCTTGTTAACTTCCCCTCTGCAGAATATTCGCCGCCATCTTGAGTGTCGTTCCACAGGTCTGGGAATCTGAAGTGAACTAGGTGAGCCGACCCTGAGGGCCGAGGGAGCGAGTGCACAACAAAGGTAACTCTAGAGGTGTGTAACACCCACTATGCATGCTGTTGTCCATTTGGTGCAGGAAAAATTGGTGGTAGTAATGCACATAAAACTACAGTTGCTTACCACCTGAAGGAGACTGTTAATAAGTAGATGAAGATATCATAAACCTAGCAATAAAAGCAAGGATAATAATGATACCCATCACAGACAAATACATTCATTCCAATTTATTTGAAATTGACACAGCTGATTAAACAAGCCTCATTTAAACAAGTAAGCAGATATTTCCGAAGGGGCAGGTTGATCAATGACAGTTACGTACCTCGGGTCGTTTCAGTTCCTCTGTTACATAATTCAAAGTGTTCCATCCATCATATGACCAAAGGCCCTGATAAAATGCTAATCCAATTGAACTGATGTTAACATTGGTTCCTTCAAAGGAACCGTCAAAGATTTCTGTCTTACCCTCAAAAAGCATGACAACACCTCCCAGAATGATCACTGCCATGGCTAACACCTTGGTCAACATGCAACACACCTGGATGAACATGGCCAAGCGAACATTAAGGGAGTTCACCAAGGCAAGTATTAATATTGTCACAGCGGCAACACATTTCACCACCACCTGAGGTGATGTGCAGCCCTGATAAAACGGTGCCACAACATATTCCGCAAAACCAAGGGCTATTCCTGTGGCACTGGCCGGTCTCATTACCATAACAAAGCTGAAGACATACATAAAAGCGAGGACTTGGCCTGATGTCCGCAATAAGTAAACGTAGTCTCCACCAGACTCTGGGATGACAGTGCCCAGTTCGGCATAGCAGAGGGCACCGAGCATGGCAATCATGCCACAGCCTACCCAGATCACTAAGCTGCCCCCCGGGCTGCCGATGTTGCCCAACACGGACTGAGGGGACATGAAGATTCCAGAGCCTATCATCGTGCCGGCAATGAAAGACACAGCGCCCGTAAGGCCCACTTCCCTTCTCAGGTTCAGTCCTTTTACTTGGCTTTCCATTCTTAAAACAAGTTGGAGCTGTGTCCACAGTCAAGGATCTAAAGTTAACAAAATTCTATCATCAGGTTTGGTCACACAAGAAACGACCACAACTGAACTTTTAAGTTAATAATTACATCATGTGGCATAGACAGTATGTCAAATGCCAAAGTAATAAAGTCTTTGAAAGATGAGCGTTCAGTTTATATTCGGATATCTTTCAAAGTTTCTGTAGTAAAATGTAGATTCGCTTGCACTACATGGATTTTAAATAATATTTTTTTTTGCGCAGGAAACTAAATGTAAACAAGCATGCGAAAAGAACACATTATTCACATTCACTTTTTTTTCAATATTATATTTTGATTAAATTGAGTCTGCTTTACCTCGGGACGTTTCAGCTCCTCAGTCACATAGTTTAAATTGTTCCATCCATCATACGACCACAAGCCCTGGTAGAAAGCTATACCTATTGGATTGATTCCTACTTTTGTGTTTTCAAATGCGTCCTCAAAATTCTCTGTATGTCCTCGGAGGAGCATTACCAAACCACCCACCACTATTACTGCCAATGCCAGGACTTTGGTAGCCAAAAAAAACACTTGAACGGACATTGAGAACCGGACATTTAGGCAGTTCACAGTGGCAAGTGTTACAATTGCAACTGCGGCCACACACTTGACCACCAGCTGAGGTGGGGAGCAGCCCTGATAGAAAGGTGCCACAGCATATTCTGCAAAGCTCAGGGCTATACCAGCCACACCAGCAGGACGCGCAAACAAAACAGAGGAGAAGATCAACATGAAGGCCAGTACTGGGCCTGACGTCCTGAGGATATAAATGTACTCCCCACCTGACTCCTGGATGACAGTTCCCAGTTCAGCATAACAGAGGGAGCCCAGCATAGCTAGAACCCCGCAGCAGGCCCATATCACCAGACTGGCCCCTGGGCTGCCCACGCTGAGTAGCACTGTCTGAGGAGACATGAAGATTCCAGAACCGATCATTGTTCCTGCAACGAGCGATACAGCTCCAACAAGGCCCACTTCACGATTCAAGCTGAGCTTATGCTGTTTGTCATCCATAGCGGCAGGCAAAGATTGTCAACTCACAATAGAACCTCAGTGTTTTATGCAGTGTTCTGTTAAACAAAACCTGAAGACAGGGTTAATAATTACTTTGACTCAATCGACCACAGTACAGAAGAACTGTTTAACACCTTAACTCCAAAGCAGGCAGTAAATGTTTATGACACAAACACCAGTAAACACACACACACGCACGCACGCACGCGCGCGCAAACGTTGCAAAAGCACCAACAATTGGGTTTGTGGGCACAGAACCAAACTAAGGAGCAATGGAACATGGTTGCCTGATCTGATTAATCACATTTCAATTTTAACAATCTGGATGACTACGTAAGTGCACGTGTTGCTTATCTGAGGGAGAGACCACAACAGGATGCACTATAGAGAGAAGGCAAGCTGGCGGAAACAGTAGGAAGCTCTGGCCAATGTTTGAGCTGTGAACCCTTGGGTACTGGCATTCATGTGAATTTTACTTCCATAGTTATCCCCTTATTTAATCATTGTTGCAGACCAAATACATCCCTTGTTGGCCACTGTATACCATGATTGCGGTGGCCTTTCAGCAGGATAATGCTCCATCCAGCAGGTAAAACACATGGAATGGTTTGAGGAACAGAACAAAGAGATCAAGGTGTTGACTTCTTTCCAAATTCCCCAGATCTCAATTTGATTGAGCATCTGTGGGATGTGCTGGGATAAAAAGTACGATCCTAAAGGCTCTGCTGCAAACAACTAGGTGCCCGATAACACAGAACACCCTCAGAAGAATTGTGGAATCCCAGCCTCAACGGGTCATAGCTGCTTGACGCCATGAGGACCTTTTTATGCGTGTTTGTGTGTATATATATAAAGAATAAAACACTATCTAGTTTGGATTTGTTTATATTATAATAATTTACAAAAAAATGCATGGCGTCTTGCTTCTCGAGGAAGTAAGTTGATTGATAGGCAAGAATGCTGTAAGGCTTAAGACATTCAACAAGCCATGCATTTACATTGTCTTCGTAGTCCTCAGCCAAATATAGTAAACATAAACAAGTAAAAAAACCATTCTAAACAATGTCTACATCCCGTTTCGAGTACACCCAAATTCCATTTATCTTCAACCTTCAGACCACGCCCCTGTGGGGTTAGGAGGCCTTCTCCTCTCCTGTAATAAAGAGGTGAACGGGTTTGTCAGACTGCAGCATCTGAGCGGCCCGCGGCGCCCCCGTGATAGCAGCGAGTCTCTGGGCATCGTAGCGGGAGTAGAGGGCAGTGCAGGTCCAGCTGGCCTCCTCTCCCTGCCCTCCCACCTGCAGCATGTTGCACACGTCGCTGTAGAACTGGGGGTAAGTGGGCAACCCGTAGAAGATCAAGTTCTGGATCCCTTTGATGGTGTATCTGACGTGGGCAAAAAATATGATCTTGAATAAGATCTTGAATCTTGATTTGTGCCTACAGTAAATTACTGCTTGATCGAATGTTCCTAGGATTAGCATCTGTAGCATAGATCTAAATCTAAGATAGTAATTTCCAAATAAGAGATCTTACTCTAATATTACTTAGGGTTTAAAAGAGGTTTGTGACCCACTGGTTGGTTATTTTAAAATAATGTAAATAGCACCTTCTGACAAGAACTTTACCTTTTGTAGAAGTGGAAACGCTCCGTAAAAAGCAGAAACTGTTTGTCTCCTTTCTGGAAAAAATGCCTGGCTCGGGACACCTCGGACTTTGTCGAGTACTCGCAAAGACTCACAAAGTTGATTTCTTCTTTCTTCATGAAGTTGCGCAGGCGAACGTAGTCAAAGTAGGACGGGATGTAGATCAGGGTGTGAGACATAACAGAGTCTCTGTACTGCGGGAGTACCTTGTCCACAAAGAATTTAAACCTGGGGGGGACGAAGGGGCGTGGGGAGGGAGAGTTGCAAACACACATTAAAACAGTATGGAAAGAACATTGAGGTAGAAATCAGTGGATAAGCCCCAGCTAATTGAGTCCAAAGCCCTGAGAATATTTCTGGTAAATACCTGATTTCCTGGTCCATGAAGCTGTCAGTGGCGATCAATTGAAAGATATGAGGTAGCTGCACTAAAACCTGGCAGATGGATCCGACGCTGGGAATATTTTTGCTCATAACCTAAGAAAAAATTGTTCATGAAAAAAATTACAACTTAGAAAAAAATCCCGTGTTAATGTGCAAACAATTAATGGTTTTATTTTCAATTCATGTACTGTTATGTTTGTGAGTGTGTAAAGATCGGATCCACGACAGTACCTGTCCACGGTAGTTGAAGCTGTGTTTGGACAGAAGGTTATTGATCTGGGGGTCTGGAACAGAACTGAACACCAGGGTCTGCCTAAAGTGCTTGGCCCAGTTGTTTAGATTGAACATTCGCACCCGGGAAAAGTCCACTCCATGGGAGTCCAACGGCTGCAGGTTCAGATGCTGCATCACATGCTGCATGAGTGTGTGAAGTTTCCATGTTAAAATGTAATTAGAACAATAAGTTGCAGAAAGACGATCAAACAATCTTTATATGAAACAATACACTACACGCCCAATGGAACTTATAGTTAACAGCCAAGGGCACATCTGCAAACTAAATTAGGGCTGTAGAAAAGCTCCCATTGCCTTATAGGATCTTTTAGGATTATTAACAAAATATGGAACCTACCAGCAGGTGCTCCCAGTTTTGCATGAGGAAGATATCTGCCTGGTCCACCACCACTACCTCAATGGAGGACAGGAAATCAAAGTCCCTTCCCTTCTCTCCCTCGACCCCTAGCAAGGTGCGCAGGCCCAGGGGAGAAGCTACGATGATGTCAGAGGAGTAGAAAGGCGCATACAGCCGTACGCTTCTTTTCAGGAAGGAAAGGCCTGATTTGGGTACATTACAGTTGTTAGAAGAAATTTTTGGAGAAAAGTGTGTAGGGTGCATAAAAGTAAAACAACAATAAATTGTTACAGATGTGCTCTTCAATATTGTAAGTTCGTATCACAAAGAGTAAAGAGTCTATTCCTCTGATAAAATTGCATGGCAGGGTAGATCTAATAGGCCTTTAACAGCATTCCCCAATATAATGTGGTCAAACATTTCCATTTTAAAGGTTCAAAGACAGTTCAGCCGCACCACTGACCTATCCTGAAGTGGTCGTCTATGTTGCCACGGAAGACGGCGCGGTAGTCGTCTGATCGCATCAGGTCGGCGGGTCTGTCCTCCTCCTCGTCTCCAAACTCTTCTTTGAACCTTTTCTTGTGGCTGACGTCCATCTTCTTGCCCTTTTTCTCAAGCAGGCTGATAAATGTGTGGACAACCCGCAGCGCACCATCTCGGAAAGGCACCAGGATCAGAGCCTGTTATAAGCACACACATTCATTTCCAACGTCTGAAGGTGAAACTTCTAGGAATATAGCAAATGTCATTCCCAGGGTTGACAAACAAAAGGCTACTTTTTATGAACATTAATAATGGGGGGATTATTCATTTACGGTGAGTAGTTAGTGGAAGATTACCTTGGGCCGAGTCAGTCCTTGGTCTCTGAGCTCGTTTTGAGGCTCTGCACAAGATAGAGTCTCTGTCTTCTGCTCCTTAAGCTGGGCATTGTGAGCCAGGACACGAGTGTTTGCCTTCATGACGTGGTTGAGTACATGAAGGCAGTAGGCCCCGCGGACAAGTGGACCCTGGCTGAGTGGAGCGCTTTCCGGAAGGTAGACGTCTCTATAGGAAGCCATGAGGCTCAACAGCTCCAACTGCAGGGGGCTCAACTCTTTTGGTCCCTCATTGGGGTTGACGGTTTGGTTAACAGAATTCCAATTAGCCTCCAAGACCGGATGGATAGAAGGAGGACTGGTGTCTCCCTCTTGGCCCACCGGGCCAAATCTCTCAAGGGGTGTAGAGCACAACAGAGTACCCAGCTTTGGCCACTGTGTGAGGAGAGAAAAAACTGGAATGTGTGAATGGATGGATACACAAATGATCAGAATCCTTCAGAATTAATAAACGTAGGCTAAAATGCAATATGGGAAATGGGTGATAGATAATATGACATTGAGTTCTTGATTGATACCACTCAAAATTGGATTTATTTAGAATATGCATTTTAAGACAATGTAATTAGATACCTCCTTTTCATCCAACAACCATATGTCAACAAAAGATACAGTGAAGACCATGTTTGTGAAGTCACAAAACAGAGCACAGGGAGCAGCTGTGGAAACTGACCTTGACTTTGGTCTTTGCTTTAGCACAGGATGTGATCCCCTCCACATCTTTTTCACTGAGCTCGGTTTCCAGGTGCTGAAGAAAACTGTCTGTACAGGGAAGACAATATTGTCAATGGGCTGGGCAAGAGCAACCGAGCTATCCCTGGGATGTATCTCTGCCACCAGGTAGCATACCACTACCACCGTGTGATTCATATTGGCTCACCTGTCTCGTCTTCTCGCTCAGCAGCGTATTCTACAGTCTCCTCCTGCTCGTCATCGCTAAAGTTGGTCTCCAGGCAAAACTGTGACTCGTGCTCTTTGTCAGTGAACTCCTCGTCGACCACAGCAAGATGCTTTACAGGGTCATGTTCGACCTGCGCAATGTGTTCCTCGTCCTCCTGATCATTGGCCTCGCCTGTGGCCAACGACACATCCTGGTCTAGCTCTTCATCTTCGTCGTCATTATCTTCTGCACTCTCGCCTAATGACAAGCAGCAAATATGTCGACTAAATGACAGTAATAGTCAAGTGAGCTTGGCAAATGAAGCAGTCCTTCAAGCATTTTCTTTTCATCAAGGACCACAGTTAAAAAAAAAAAGGCTTACCTTCGGTAAGACTCTCATCCTCTTCGCTTTCCTCCTCCTCCTCCTCACACTCTTCATCGTGGGTGGGTTGACTAAGACTTGACAGCAGCTTCTGGTATGCTGTTTTCTGCTCTGGTTCATCCTCTTCTTCACTTTCAGGCCTGGGCTGCTGCTTTGGGGTTTCTGCATCTGTCTGAAAAGATAAACATGCTTAGTCAACAGACCTTAGGCTTGTAATGTTAATCTTAGAATAATGAGCATTTCTCACCAGTTTTACTATTTCCGTTCTCTCTTGTACATCAGACACACTAGAATCAAAACAGAAATAAACTCGTATTATCAATGCGTATCAACTCGGGATAATTACATACATTTAAACAGTCAAACACATTTAATACTCTGAGATTTCACTCAACGACTGGATCTACCAAAGTCCTTATGGCTAATTTGCCGAAAATAGACATATTGACCACTCTAAAGTCTGAATAGGCCTGCTATACGGCGGCACTCATTGTCCAAATGTTTCAGTGTTGCAGTTTACACATTTTTGTTGATGGCTTTTCCTTAGATGTTTTAAAGTACAACAATAAATTATCTGTAACCAAATAAATAAAAGTCGCACCTTAACGAAAAAAGAACGGGCAGGCCTCGATAAGTTGTCAAAATACGAATATTTATAAACACCGACCCGGCTGTTGCAAATTGATAGCCATAGGCATAGCCTCATGTCTTCTCTTTTGAACGTGACTTAAGTAGGGTTAACAGCCTCGTCCCTACACATTCTCAATAAATTCACCGTGGTTTGAACAAGCAACATCAGCTGTGCATCCCGAAAGTCTAAACTGGTTTCTGAGGTCTATCGATAGGTGAACCAACTAACATCTGTCTGTTATTAGACAATTATACAACGGAATAAACCCTGGATTACGTACATATCGTGGAAAGGATGTTCCTCTCCAAACTCTTTCAGATGTTTCTTTTGCTTTTTAGACAAACTCATTAACATTTCCTTATTTTGTCTTCTTTTCCCCATGTTGACAGTGTAACGTAAAGATACTTGCCCATGTGTGTTAACTTTCCTCTTTTGTGCCCTGACTGTAACAATTACAGTAAAGAACATTATCGCCATCCACAGGACTGGAGTGATAAGTACTATAAATCCTTCATAAATCATCTTCTTATGACACAGGATGTTAATAAAAAATGTGTCTTTGAACAGATAAGAGATGATAACAAGTTTTGCTTACTGTTCATTCCTATCATAGATATATTCCAGTTTGCTAGGATAGTGGAAACAGCTAGACAAATACCTAACACAGTAAATTATTTAGATATAAGTTGAGTGCACACAAATTAGTATTTGGAACTTTGCCAGTATTGAGAGAGAATCCCTATCCTTTTCAAATGGTCGAGAAAATCTTTCTCGGTTTATCCATCTGAAAATGATGACAGAGAGTAACTTTTTTGATCTTTATAACATTTTATAGAGAACTCTATAATATATCTATAATGGCATTATCTAACCACAGTTCAAAGTCAGGACCAGTGTCAATGGTAACGTCATGAACTAATTCTGATCAAGTTCAGGCTACATGAGTTCAGACTCATGGGTTCACACTCAACGTCAGTCAAGTCTACTGTCTCTTTTAGCAAGTGTGGAATATCCTGCAACTTTCTCTCCATGACCGAACTGTACAAAAGGTTCATGTAGTCTGTATTGAAGCTGTTACCAATGTGACCTTGATCAATTATTGAGCATAATGCTATCAATTTACTGTTTGCCTGTTTAGGCAGTTACCATGGCAGTACCTCGTTCATTATTAACCATTTTGGAGTCTGTTTTTTGTGCTCAGGTCATTTTCAGACCCCTTTTGATGTGTCAATGGGGATATTGGTTGATTGTGGCATAAATAGTATGCCCTTGTGCTGGAAATAATACACATTGCTCTGATAAACAGTGTGTTGAACATGTAATGCACATGTACTTTAATTCTATGGAGGGCACATCCTTTAAACAGGATAACGAAAAGGCTGGAAGAACAGTTCGATTCCGGGTGGCATCGGCGAATAGTGGTCGTATCCTTTCAGAAGTGTTCAAGGATGAAAGATTGGCTGGTTCAATGTCAGACTCTGTGGAATCAGACTGCACCAGCAACTCAGAGGTGGAACAGGAAAGCTTACCTCAAACCAGCCAGGCAAATGGGCACCTGAGTGGTCTTGAGGTCCCTGTGCAGGACGACAATGGCAGCGAGCCGGATGATCTGCTAATGTATGCCAGTGCCAAGAGAGAGCAGCTTTTTAGCAACAAACGCATCAATATCTGCAGCAAAAATGGAACTGTGCGTGGAGTGAGAAACAAAGTAAGCGCTGGTCAAGTACTTTTCAACAACCTCTCCAGTCTCTATGCAGTAAGTAACTAATTTACTACATTCTCAGTCAAGATAAATCTAAGCACACATTCTAAATGCTCTCTATAAAACACAATTCATAAATATCTCCTATATTTGCATTAATATTAGCAATGCGTTATTGATGACTTGCTCCTCATTCTTTTAGATTCATAAACATTTCTTATCCATGCAATCAGTTATAGAATAAGGACTTTTTTTTCTATTATTGAAGGGTAGTTTCCGAGGCGGTACCAAATCCATCCAGAAAAATAGACCATGGGAAAAGGAAATTGAAAACTGAAAATGAATGATGAATATAAGTGAATTTACAAGATTTGCTCAGCAACAGGAGACCACATCACCGTGACAAGTCGAGAATGTCAGTTGGGCTGGTCTGCATGTGCACTTTTTCAATGCCAGCTAAAATGGTTAAAAAACATTAATTACAATAGAAACTGGACAAAGGTGCACCATTGCATGTTTTACCATACTAAAAATGTAATAATTTAATTCACAAATATATTCAAATTTGACAATCAGTAAACCCTGCTGGTTTTATTTTATTCTTTTTGTATTTTTTTGCAGTCTGCCTATTTGGTAGACATCGTTTTATATAGGTTTTACAAACATTGATCAGTTGGATTTTTGTATTTTTTTTCTATGATTTAATGATGCTATTTTTACGATTGAATGTAATTACTTACTTAAGTAATGTTATTAAAGTGCGTCCTAATTCAAATGTTATAATGTTTACATTACCTTGAAAATAAGTGTTGATCTGACTTGAACTTCAATGCACTCTCCCTTGCTGACTTAGATGCTAACAGTGACTAGCCCAAACACTTCAAAATCAACATCATGATTGCATTAAAATGGTTTCTTCCACAAAAATAACGGGTGCAGAATACTTTAATGCTAATTACTTTATTCAGATTCAGAAGAACAACTCGAACAACTAGCATTGTAATTGCCAAACCAGAAGTGGGGACTGATGGTAGACAAACACAGGTAAATTTTAAAAAAATAATAATAAAAAAAGAAGACTATTTTCAGATTTTTAGACAATGTTCATTGACACGCTTTATAATTGCTGTATATATGTATTGATAAATGCTTTTTACACAATCTAAAACATTAAAGTTTATTTACTTTCTAATAAACGACTCAAATAGCTCATACGTTGATAACAATCCTGACGCTACCCTCGCACCCTTACATCGTTAGGGATAGTTTTAATTCAGCAGTCTTAGCTTCTTCTTTTTTTTTTACATTTACTTTAACCCCGGTTTATTCAGTAGAACATGTAAGGTTTTCTTTACCTTTTTTGTGGTTTTCAAATATTTGGAGCCATGTACATTGGTGTCGAACTGGTTGCATATGTTTTGAGTAAAAAATTTAAATTTGCATTTTCATTTCATGAGGCTGTGGGCCCATGACGTTGAGTTCTACCTTCAGCACGACTACTGCAGAATGTTTAGGACCTCGGAGAGCTACACCATCCGCTTGCCAGGTTTTCCAGCAAGCCGTAGGATATCCTTTCACCACAGGTTTGGAATGCAAATGTGTCAAACATTTTTGCTTTTTTTGTTGTTTGTTACAGGAGCTGAAACTCTATTGTACAAAACAGTGACTTTTCAATAACTGTTGGTTCGTACTGACAGATATGGCATAGAAAAACCTCTGCGATCAAGCCACAAAGACGTTAGCCTGCACAATGAAGATACACCGGTTAAACGTCAAGGCGAGGCACGTTCATTACATTCGATGAAATGCGCAGTGATCAGTATAAGTAATTTAAGCTGCTGCGGACTGGCAGCATTTTTTTATTTATCTTTTATGTGAGATAGTATTTTGTGAACAGGTTTTCTATTTTATATTTTATAAAAGTATAAGGTTTATGGCTATTGTCGGAAAACAATTCTGGCTCCCTCGACGGAGGTCCCTAATAACAGCGTGGACGCCTAGACATAATGCAAGGACAATAAATATATACTCCTACCTGAGTGACACTTTTGCAGCAACCTATTGCAGGATATTCCTTGTCCTACCATCATTGATAGGCTATCAGAATGTCCCCTCCAGCATCTGCTGCGACAGCCAGTGAGAGCAGTGCAAGCACCATTATCGATGAAGACACGAGAGAAGAGGTATTACATTTACTGTGCTATTCATAGTATCCTATTAACCTTGGCATTTGGGTCTTTTGCTTCATGAAGATGCTTGTGTCGACTACAACATAGGTCGTAAAAACGTGGTAGGGATTTGTGTTTATCAGCCATCAATTGATAACAATTAGGGCTACTTATTGGCTTTCAACCTGTTTCCCTCTCCCATTTTATATTGTTTTATTGCTTAAGATCAATTTTGTTTAAATGAAATAGTCATTAAACTGAAGTTTTGCATTTGATATATTATTATATTTTGGTCAAGTAAAAGCTAGGGAGTAGAAACAAACTGACCAGTGTGCTTGGAAAGCCTTGCTTAGCCTTGCTTATTCTTTCCTCAGTGGGCAATTGTTTGCTCTATACTTCTGGGCACCTATCCTTCCGATGGTCTACGACTGTTGATTACAATTTTTAATCTAAGTTCTCTGTTTACCTTACCATACTCAAATCTACACATTTTAATTTTGCTCTGACAGCGTCTGTGGAGCTTCCTTAATCTTGGCAGCAAGGCTTTTCTTGAAACACACCAATATGGCTGAATGAATAGTAGACCATTCAGACTCCCATGAACACCATGTGTAAGAGGTGTTCAGTGCTACAACAACCATATTCTGTTATGTTATTGGATGAAATCAATGGAATAAATTTATTTGGGCGAATGTATGTGAAACATTTCTAAAATATCTGAATGGTTTTAAAAACTGACATTCCTCATTTACATTGTTCTGTTTATTTGAATTCAACAGCAGAAACCGTTGAAGCAATCTTTGAGCAAGTCCCTATGCCGAGAAAGCTTTTGGAAATGTCTTCTGCTGTCTTTCCTCATGTACGGCTGCATGGGTGTCATGGTGTGGTGTCACATCACCAAGGTGACTCGGCTCACCTTCGACAGTGCCTTCAAAGGGAAGTCCATGATGTACCATGACAGCCCCTGCTCCGATGGTTACATTTACATCCCTCTGGCCCTACTAGGCATGCTCTACCTGGTCTACTTGGTGGAGTGCTGGCACTGCCACGTTAAGAATGAGCTGCAACATAAAGTGGATGTGGAGGGCATCTATGAGCGAATCCAAAGGATGCAGCAAGCCAAGCCCTGCATCTGGTGGAAGGCCATCAGCTACCACTACGTTCGCCGCACTCGGCAGGTCACACGATATCGCAACGGTGATGCTTATACCAGCACCCAGGTGTACCATGAACGCGTCAACACCCATGTGGCAGAGGCGGAATTTGACTACACCCACTGTGGGGTCAAGGATGTGTCTAAACAATTGCTTGGCCTCGAAAAGTCGGCAATCACAAAACTGAGGTTCACCAAGTGCTTTAGTTTTGCCAACGTGGAGTCGGAAAATTCCTACCTCACCCAAAGAGCCAGGTTCTTCACAGACAACGAGGGATTAGACGATTACATGGAAGCACGAGAGGGCATGCACCTGAAAAACATTGACCTGAAGGAGTATGTGATGGTTTTGTCAGATCCTGACCACCACCCTTGGTACTTGTCTCATTACGTGTTCTGGCTGGCTTCCTTCTTCACATTCTCCTGGCCGTTGCGAGTGTTTACAGAGTACCGCACCGCCTATGTCCACTATCGTGTGGAGAAACTCTTTGGGCCAGATTACCTCCCTGTGACCCCCTGCGAAGATAGACCTCATGGCCGCCGTATTCCACGTGTCAACACCATTGACAGCACCGAGTTGGAGTGGCACATTCGATCCAACCAGCAGCTGGTGCCAAGTTACTCAGAGGCCGGGCTCATGGACCTAGCACAAGTTCCGACTGGCCTTAGCAGCTTCCGTCAGAATTGTGAGCACTGTCACCGGACCATGAGCTGCTCCTCCGTGTTCTCGCGTAGTGCGCTCAGCATATGCACTGGTGACAGCTCGCGAATGCCTTTCAGTTCCAGCCGCTTTTCCCTGGCGCGACGCTACGGCTCCCAGCGCAGCTGCTTGTGGAGGAGTGGCAGCGTCAGTCTGGACGACCACGAGAGTAGTGAGAACACCCGATGCTTGTCGGAGCGGCCAATTCCGGATGAGGAGGATCCCCCTGACTACCAAGATGCTCTCTGCTTTCCCGTGTTGATTGTGCACTGCAGTGAAAATTGCCACAACCACAGGTCATTCCACAGAAATGGCTCCTGTGTCGAAACCTCCCTGTGAACATGCATCTACTAAAATATCGTGGACACATCTCAACAGTATGACCCACCGTTGGACATTAAATAGACAATGTGCAATGTCCTGCGTGAGACCGTAGGCAACCTATGGTCCTAACTATAAGAACAACACCAAGCTCGATGATCACAAAGCAATATCAGTGCACTGCTTTAGAGAGGATAGTATGAATGTAACAATGTAGTTTAATCCATAAAGCAACGTGTCCTTTAGAGAACCATGGCATATCATTAAGTTCTCGTATCGTGTCTTTTGATTAATTTATCAATCAAAATAGCAATGATGTGGTCATCAAAAGAGTTCAAGAATGAGTTTCGTATGCTTGTGAGCATTTGATAGACAGTCATGACGACAGACAGGAAAATTAGATATTTTAATTATACGCTCTACTACAAACATTGTATGTAATAAAGGTCCGGGACGAATTAGCTGGGTAATGTCAGCATGTTTTGGAATGTTTAATTTTTATGCGTTTTTGTAGATATCAAACAATTTTTTTAGGAAGCCTTATTCATTATTTGAACTTTTTCCTCAACATGTAGTAAAAAAGTAAAGGTCAAAGCTCGAACTTGCTGCAATAAGGGAAGAGTAATAGCTGCAAATGTTCAATATCTTCCAACAGTTTTCCTGTTTTATTTTGATAAGAAATAACACATCACAACATATTTCACACCATTTTGAAACACTGTACTTTGACACAATAATATCTGCCTGTGTACATCAGTTTTGCATGCCTACATACTGTCAATCACAGTTTGGTAAATGCACATTTCAGCCAGGTTTTATAACATTTTTTTCTAGTACATGTGTTACTGTCTATCTCATCTCACTAAAAAAGTGTGTTGTATGAGTTGATAATATACAGTATGAACAATGATGTCCCACTATAGAGTCATGTAAGTGTTCATATCATCATCATCACACAATGACTTTACACATGACTATACACTATACCACATGGAAAGATATTGTTCTTACACATGTTCCTAAATGTTGTGAATACCTGTTAATCTTTATATGCACTTGAATTAACACTAGACTTTATTCATTTTAACCATAATGAATGTTACTGGATATAACTTAATAGTAGCAATTTATAGCTCAGTTTTTCATGAGCAGTAAGTTTGGCTGAAATTCTAAGTATCCTGTTTTTAAATGTGAATGTGGTATTGTTATTAAACATATTGTATAATGTTAATGCAAAACATCATTAATGTATACCTTAAACTGTGAAAATAGGTATGTAAAGGGCTGGTGTCACCATCCAGTGGCAGAATTATATTGTCAGAAACTGTTCAACTGTATAATTTATTTAGATGATCATTTTTCAATAATAACGGCATGCCCTCACAATTCATGGCAGGCTTGTAAAACTACAGTATAATATGCTTGCCTAGCCGTTTACGGTCATATGATTAGAATATGATTGTTCAGAGGTCATCTTACCTTTCTAATGTTCAATGTAATGTAAATTTAGCCAAATGTATAATATGCATGTATAGAAAATTGTATATTGAGGTCAAACCTAAAACCCTAAAATTGGGGTTAGAGGTGATTCTTTTACACCTTATCAATATACAGTACTGTCTACAATACTGCCAAGGACAAAACTATTTCATTGATGTGCTTTAGAAAAGAAATGTATTATTCATGTTTCATAATTGTGTCTGTTTTTTTATTTTATCAGGTAAAACTCTAATTTGTCCAGTTAGGTACAATTTATAACTTTTTTCAAAATTAGTCATTGTAAGTCGAATTGAATTCCAAGCTATCAAAAGTTGTCTTCTGATGATGCCATAAAATACTTGATGTTGTTTTAAGTTTCCATTACATTGATAGAAAGAATAAATATCTCTGTGACTAATAGATGGCTGTGGCTCAGGTGGTAGAGTGGGTCATCCATGAATCCTAGGAAAGGTGGTTCAATCCCATCCTCCTCCTGTCAATGTGTGCTTTAACTTGACACTGAATTCTAAAGCATACCCAATATAGAGATGTAAAATACCTTGCATGGCAGCCACGCTATCACCAGGGTGGATGAGGGGCTACATTGCAAAACGCTTTGTTCTATCTTGGTCGAAAGCACCATATACAATGCATCCAAAAACCTCCCTTTTTGTTATGTTACACACACACAGCCTTATTCCAAATTTGATTCAATTTTTTTTTCTCAAAATCTTACATAATGACAACGTGATTTTTTTAATATTTTTTTTTAGAAATAAGTGTATATTTATCAAATATAAATAACATGTACGTAGGTATTCACAGCTTTTACTCAATACTTGACATTCACAGAGTTGTGCTGAAGCCACTCCATTGATAACTTGTCTGCGTGCTTAAGGTTGTTGTTTTGCTGAAAGATGAACCATTGGCACAGTCTGAGGTCAAGAGCGCTCTGAAGCAGGTTTTCATCTAGGTCGTCTCTGTCTCTGTCTGTGTACATTGCTGCATATATCTTTCCCTCTCTTCTGAGAAGTCTTTCTAGTTCCTGCCGCTGAAAAATTCCCCTACAGCCTGATACTGCCACCACCATGCATCACTGTTGGGATGGTATTAGCCTGGTAATGAGCAGCACCTGGTTTCCTCCAAACATGATGTCTGGCATTCACGCCAATGAGTTTAATATTTGTCTCATCAGACCAGACCATTTTGTTTCTCATGGTCTGAGAGTAATTCAGGCACATTTAACTCCAGAGGTCCACAGGTAACTCTTGATGGGCTGCCATGTGCTTTGTACCAAATAGCGTCTTCCATCTGGCCACTCCACCATACAGGCTTGATTGATGGATTGTTGCAGAGATAGCTGTCTTTCTGGAACGTTCTCCTCTCTCCACAGAGGAAAGCTGGAGCCCTGACTGAGTGACCATGGAGAACTTTGTCACCTCCCTGACTAAGGCCCTTCTCCGCTGATCACTCAGTTTAGACGTCCAGTCAGCTTTCGGAAGAATCCTAGTGGTTCCAAACTTCTTTCCTTTACAGACGATGGAGGCCACTGTACTTACTTGGACCTTCAAAGCTACGTACATTTTTCTGTACCCTTTCCCAGATTTGTGCCTTGAGATAACCCTGTTTCGGAGGTCAACAGCCAATTCCTTTGACTTCATGCTTGGTTTGTGCTCTGATATGCACTGCCAACTGTAGGACCTTCTATAAACAGGTGGGTGCCTTTCCAAAACATGTCCAATCAACTGAATTTACCACAGGTGGACTTCAACTAAGATGTAGAGACAGTGGAAACGGGACGCACCTGAGCTAAGTTTTGAGCTCGCAGCAAAGCCTGTGCAAACTTTCGTACAAGGGATATTTTCAATGAATTTGCTAAAAACTCCAAAACCTTTTTCCAGGTTCTAATTATGGTTTATTGTGTGTAGAATTATGAGAGGAGGAAAGAGAATTTGATCATTTTGAATAAGGTCGTAACATAACAAAATGTGGGAAAAGTACAGCACACAGTAAATGCAGGTCCAATTACCATAACTGTGTATACACAAGGTTAAAAAGAGGCAATAGTTATTTTTGAAAATCCTGTTTCCTGCCACTTCAAATTACAGACACTGAATAAATTATATAATCGGGCAATGTCTGAACCTATTCTTCTGCAGGCAAAAAAGGTTAACTTTTGGTGCGTCATCTAATAAACCGTCAGTAGGCCTACTTGGGAATATGTGTGTAAATTGTACCTGACCGTTTTAAAAACTGCATATGCCCTAAGCAAAAAATCTTTGAGGTGGCATATCAATTTAAAAAATATGAACGATCTCACTACGTGTGCATTTTATTATAAAAATTAGAACTAAACGTTACCTTAAATAATTTGATGATTTATTTCAAGTTAGCATTCATCCATTATCACAAGTAATTTAAATTGGAGAGTTGTTGAAATTATTCATGAAAGGTTCACGGAAAAAAACTATACAATATTTTATTTTTAAAGGAAAATCTCCAACTCAGTAGGTGGCAGTAATACTTGTGTTAAACAAGATGTTAAAAATAAGAAAGTGGTAATACTTGACGCTAGGGGCAGGCTTCATGTTATGGTTAAACTAGTTTTAACCAAGAAGAAGAGGGAATGCAGACCCATAAGTACTAAATTAAACTTGGGATATTTAATGAAAGTCAACCTCTCTAGATCTAATAGAAAGTAAAGCTTTTCCAAAGTTTGATCAAATTAATCAAAAGATTGGCTCGGATTTGGCGACTGAATGAACGGTACTGGTCGTCTTCAGGTGTGTTTATGCTAAACCTGACCTTAATTGAGAAAAGTTCCTTGTTTTATCTTTTTAACACATTTTTGTTTGTGCATAGAATGTAACCGTTTACAAGCACATCCATAAAAATAACATATGCTACGGTCAAAACTGGAATTAATGCTAAAAACGCTTAACAAAATGTTGACTTTATCAAACGCTAACAGATTTATCTACCAACACCTGATTTTATTGTCTGTGACTGCATGCACTGTATGTTTGTTTCCAGTCTCCAGGGTGTATCTCCAAGATGCAGACTTTATGTATACAAGCCCTAATTCTAAGGCAGTTAGGGAAGCTTAACCCGCGGCAGCTGTTGACCACAGGCCATGGACTCAATTGGACAGAATGGTGTCCCCGAACAATACACACTCGTCAAGTATGGGGCTCCTCCTTCCTCAAACTGGGAATTAAGCCAATGTATAGGGGAGAAGTGGGTAACATTTTATCTGTCCATCCGCTGAGGTTCAACAGCAGCAAGAAAAAACGAGGTTCCAAGACATTAAAGCAAGCACAAGAAGAAGAAGAAGAAGAAGAGGACTCTGAAGAGAGTGACTATGAAGATGAGGTTAAAGATGACCTAAATATGCCTAAAGACTTTAAAGACCTTGAGAAATATGTGCAGTCTTTTCGTTTTGATGTCATAATGAAAGCCGGCCTTGACATAGCACGCAAGTAAGTGTAATTCCTGGCTGCACAGAAATGAACTACGTTATTAACTATGGTATTATCTCTTGTAAATTGATAAATATATTATATTTTCCCATTACAGCAAGATTGAAGACTCATTCTACAGCAACAAGCTCAGACTTAATGGACAGAAACTCATCAAGAAAAGTAAATCTGTGAGTTGCTCTGAAGTGTTAATTTCACCTATTTGTGTATTTTGGTTTCACAACTGCAACATTTGGATAATAAAAGCTTTGCTGATGGATTGCCTCCTTTGCTCATTCATAACATAATATAATACTGAACTCCCATTTTCTTTGTCTCTTCATACAGGTGAAAGTTGGAGACACCTTGGACATAGTGATGTCAGAGAATCGAGAAACAAACACTGTCATTCTGATGAGGGTCAGCCTAAGGAAGGAACTCGGGGAATCCAATGATGGGGATAAGTATAAAGTAGCTCTCAGGCGTTGGAAAAATTTAGAACTCTCCAAGGAGGAAGCCTTCAAGCCATGACTTATTTTTTTATAGAAAAAAATAACTGCTTGGATATGACGTATATCATTACTTTGAAACGAACCACTTGTGATCTAGGGTATCTGTAATGAGGCATTTACACCCATGTTCAGAGTAATAGTGTTGGGTTTTCTCATAAGGATAGTGAAGTGTTGATTTTGTTGAAAACATTGAAAACATTTATCTGAGGTTTGAGAGTAGTTTTCCTTGGAAACATGTAAAGAATATATTGTGCCATAAACTATTCCCTACTGGACCACCAGACTACTCCAATGAACAGTCACACCACCTTTTTTAATTGTAATCAATGGGTAACATGCAATAACAAACACCCGTCTTTCACGTCTCTCACAGGACTGTGAGTTTGAGGCACTGATGTTTATTTTAAAAAAATAATGTTTGAATTATGTCTGATGGCAACGCAAATAAAGTCAGTGGTTCACATACCAATCTCCTTTTTTTATTCACAAAATACTTTGTTTCTGTTAAGCACCATTGACTCAACCCTAAGGAAATTGGTTGATGTCTCATATAATTTGACTCAAGTTGATTTGTTAGACATTTTCTAATTGCAGATTCCAAAGTTGCAAAAGAAAATCGACTTGAAGTGAAAGTTTGCACCAACTGTGATGATGTATATATTTTGTTGTAAAAGTTCCAAACAAAAAGTCCCACAATATTGCATTTTTTGTGTTCTTCAAAGTTAATAAGCCAATTGTAACAGATTATCGGAATTATAAAAGCAATTTTATTTGCTTTCCTTTAGTGTAAGGCTGCAATGTGTGTGGGTTTTCTAAAGACACCTTAAGTGTCCAAATCTTTGCAAATCCAAATACTTGGTAGTCTGACCGATTATTGACAATGTTGGTCATACAAGGATCATGTAGAACTCATGGCACTGTGTAAAAAGGCTTAACAGCCCTTCCTTTTATTACAAATAGGTTAACATGATCAATTGCCATGGTTAAGGTGTAGAATAATATAAACTTCTATAAGAAGATATAACGTAAACATAATTAAAAACAGTGGTGGCACAATGCTACAACATTTGCATTACACATCTGTGATTTAATATCTTAGCAGTATTTAATTTCTTCCTATCTAATGACTGACATATGTTATTAACTAACATTATTTTTTTAAGGCTAAGACTGTTATCAACAGAGAAAGGTAGATAAGCTATGACAGTTATGTTTTGGCTTGTAACATAGGGTTGACTTCAAATTAAAAGTTTAGAACTAGACTAAAAGTAGGCAACGTATCGAAAGCCAAAATAGCGTGGCCTTATCCTACATAGGACAGTGTGTAAAAGTTCCAATAAACAATTCAGCTTATGTATTTGTGCAAATAGTATCATGAAAAATATTTTTATCAAAGCCATTACAGCATTGTGACTAAGACACAGTACTCGATCTCTTGGCCTTCTTAAGTATGTCACACTTCTTTCGGTTGGGACGTCGGCACCGCTCATCAATACTTGGCACACATTCATAATGCCAAACCTCCTCCATCTTTTCGACAGGATATACTGCTTCTACATAATGACGGATCAGCCTAAGGCGTACTGGATCTAGCTGTTTCTTGTTGCAGGCACCCGAATGGTTATACTGAAGCCGCAAGTTCTCCTGTGTGAAGAGCTCGGGGAACAGTCGCACCAGGAGTCGGGCCGCAAAGTTTCCAACAGACAGACTCTGCTGGACTATTTCTCGCACTTCCGTGTCAGAGAGCAGGTAGACTGAAGGCACAGGAAAGTCTGGTATTGATACAGTCAGTTCTTCTAAAGGAATCTTGCAGAAGTCCTTGCTACTTTTCTCAGGGGGGAGAGAGGGCGCATCACTGTCCTCTCTCAGGTTATCTGGGTTAAGTTGAGTCACTTGGTAAGATCTCACAAAGTCCACAGGCTCTAGTTCAGACTCTGGAGCATAGACCTTGCGTTGCTGCTGGTATGACCTCCTCTGTTCTGTATCACGACGCCTGCAACGCTCGTCCAGTTTGCCCACAAATTCCAAAGTCCACACCCTATCATTTTTTGCTCTGGGATACAATAATTGAACATAGTGGCGTATTAAGTCGACTCGGACAGGATCAAGCTGTTTCTTCCCCAGGGAACCACTGCAATTGTAATGCTTCCGCTCATTCTCATAGGTGAAAAGCTCAGGAAACATCAGTACCAAAAGACGAGAGGCAAAGTTTCCTATTGACAAACTACAGTTATAGTTTTTCTTTAGCTGTTCAGCAGACAGTAGGTACTCCTGAGGGACGCTGAAGTCTGGAAGAGGGATATCAAGATTGTCAAAATCCACAGGGGAGAGAAGAGACTTCTTCGACCTGCGACTGGTCCTTTCATAATCAGACAAGTCACTGATCTTCACAATTGACACATCTTCAGGAAGACTACTACAGTCAAAGCCTTCATCATTAATGTCACGATCACTGCTATGGCCATTACTGTGAGAAACTTCAAGCGTATCTTCGATGCGCTGAACACAAACCTGGAGCCATCTTTCCTCTGTGACATCAGGGAAATTAGCTTCCATGTACTTTCGAATAATCTCTATCCTGTCAGATTCCAATATCATCTGGCCCACACTGCTATAGCCACTTGGACACTCTGTCATTCTCCCCTCCTCAAAAACCTCTGGAAAGAGACGGTTTACAAGGAAAATAGCAAAGTCTTCTGGGGAGGAGAACTCATCGAGGTCTTCTGTGATCTGAGGGTCAAATACAAGGTCAGAATCAAGCTGGTTGTTTTGATGGCCATTAGAGTCTATGCAGAGAAGCTCCTCCTGACCATCTTCATTAATGAACCGGCACGTCTGGTTATGCTCAGCTTTAATACCCACACCTGGAATTCCCTGCTTGCTATGGGGCTGGCTACTCTCCATATCCTTTTGAGCCCAAAAACGATTAAAGAAGTTGTTAATCTGTAGAAGGCATTCCTCCTGCCAAATGGTGTTGTTTTTAACCATAGGGAAACAGACTTCGACATAGTTGCGTATAAGCTGTATATGTAGTGAATCAAGTGTTCTTTTACTAGCAATGCAGCCCTGGCTACAGTCCTTGGCTTTAAAAAGCTCTGGAAATAGCTGGACCATTAACCTGCATCCTAGGTCTCCAGCATTTGATGTCTGCTCCATTAGCTGACTAAGTTCTTCACTTGTCAGCAGGTATTCTGGTGGAGGATGAAACTCTGTCACCATCTCTGAAGGTTTGATCTGCTTCTTTATCCGAGTGACCTCCAGGGATAAAACATCCACCTTGCTGTGCAGCTGCGTCATGCTGGAATTTAGTGTGTTGAGGATAAAAAACATCTTTTCTATCAGTGGATAAAGGTTTGAGTCCGTCAAGGAAGCTTGGTTTGTGGCCCCTATGGAAAAGATGGGCTCTAATCGGCTCTGCTCTCCTGCATTCACCGGTTTAGGAGAAAGAAGGCAATTGAAACTAAGCCGTCCTTCCTCCGGATTGGTATGCTGGTCGAGGTTTGGCGTGACCCTCTTCTCTGTGATCCTGTGGGAGATGCTGAAGAGTGGCTTCCTGTATGAGGCTCGGCTCCTCTCCTTGACACAGTTTCTCTCTCCAGGCATGGTCAGAGTAGGCCTTTCCTCTAATACAGGCTTCCCTACCTGAACAAAGAAAAATAAACCTTGACATAAATACTTAACATTGTAAGTGCAAAACAATGAGAAGAGGTACAAATATTATTTTTTATAATATCGATATATTTGATCACATTTCAGAATATTTCTTAAAAAATAATCACCTTGTTTGCAACTCTGACTTTCTTGTTGCTGCTGGATTGGTCAGTTTCAGGTTTGTCCATTTCTGAGGCATCTCTTTTGCCAGCCTCAGTGGTTCGTCCATCTTTCCCAATTGTCTCGGAAACAGCAAAGTCCTCTGACTCTTCCTTGATGTCTTGAATGAGTATTCCTTCTGCACAAAAGAATGCCCTTATTAGGAAAACTGTACAAGATAATGTAATTAAACTATTAGCATGTGGAACTTTAGAGCAGTCAAATAAATAGGTTATCTGACATGTTACTAAAAACACTAAGTAAAACATTTACAATTATTTCAGAAAACAGTTATCTATCCACTTCATCAATGTTGCAAAAAAAGCTACATGGGAATTGAGAATTCTTTATAAGATACAAAATGATACAGAATCATAGAGTTCATGTGCAGTGATTACTTATTTGAGCAAGACTTGCCTCTTTCAAGCATAGCTTCATCTGACATTTCCCCATCATACTCAGAGGAATTCATATCCTGGAAATTAAGAGAATCATCAGAAACGCAGATTCGGAATGCGTTCTTTCTGCACGTTCTTTTAATGGTCGGCCCCTGCTGACACAGTACGCCCCACTCCCGCTATCTTTTAACGCTATGCCTCACGCACTGGACAAATTAGATTGGGGTATTAATGCTTGACCCGGATTTGTAGCTTTGACAGGGTAATATTTTTATTCATGCAAAAACATGAAGAATATCATTGGCCATCTTTACAATGGTAATGCACCATGCAGGCACAAATAACTTATTCCTGCTTTCTTGGGCTGTGACCCAACTGTCCTACTCCTGTCCCATCCACTTCCTCATTCTTCTGCTCAGACCCACGAACCAAAACATGAAACAAAACAGCTGTTACAACGTGGAAGCCTAGTTTTAAAACTTTCACAACAATTCAAAAGCATTTAAAAATATGCTAAGTATAGATAAACGCTTACTACGTGATGGACAAAGCAATATAATAACTGCGTGTTTTAAAGCTTTAGCTAGCTAATGACGCGACGGTTGTTTGCGTGGACAAACTCCCCTCCCTCCCCACGCAGACTTGGACATTCTTATTTTAAGGCAGGGATTCAGTGTTTCGTGCTTACCTTTAAGATTTCATGCAGTCCGCTAACTTAATTGTGCACGAGGTGGACATATTTCTGCTGATATTAATTTAGGGGTTTGTGCACAAATGACAGTAGTTCGTATTGCTTTCTCTTCTCAGTGCCCTCTCGCGTGACGTGACGTTCCTCGACCCTCATGTGTCACTTCCGCACAGCTGTGCCGTGCAAAGCAGACTAAATAGATACCAAATGACTTACTTTGTGCATCTATAGTCTTTTTTGTAGAGACTGACTGCAATGTCGCAGTCCTGGGTAGGTTTTGAAATAGATTTTGATATGCACATAAATGTAGAATATAGAAATATAGAATATAGAAATATGTGGAATATGTCAAAAATGTTATGCAGTTCATATTCACATGTATAATTGTGGTTGTTGCTGAAGAATACGGACAACTTTCTAAACCTTACTTCGTAAACTGCAATTGTTGTACTCAGCAATTGACTATCCTAACTAGACAGAATGTATGACTTGCTGTTGGGTAACAACCAGGTTATTTAATTAACACTGACCGGTGACTTTTCTGTGCGTACTATATCGTTTCATTTCATTCAAAGGCTTAGTTTTAAAAAATGCATGTTCCCAGATTCGGATAAATTAATCCTGTACAGAATATTAGTTCAACAGTACTATCTGCTATGGTGGTATTGCACGACGTGCTTAAAATAGATTAGACACTTTAATAGTCTGCACTGATACTTGCATTTAACAAGTTGAAACAAGTTAGACTTGAGGGCATTGAAAGGCAGACAACGACTCCCTCTACTGGATGAAGCAATGTCTATATGAAAAAAACATTAAATCACTAAGAACATGCTATCATTATCGAATAAAGTTTTTTTTTTTTGTTTACCAGATGAAAATGGGTGATAAGGGTACATATTGTAGCGTCAGTGCCTTTACTTGGATTACCCAGAGTGCAACAGATAGGTGCCAGGGCACAGACTTTGTTTATCCGTTAATTATGTTGTTCTCAGTGTTAACTGATTATCTTATG
>JAVQJS010039922.1:0-21177 GCA_036024795.1 Galaxias rostratus
ACACACACACACACACACACACACACACACACACACACACACACACACACACACACACACACACACACACACACACACACGTGTCCCAGCACACGCCAAGTGCCCGCATACCTACCCACACCTACAACATTGTTAGACAGCCACACGCATGAGTGTGTATGTGTGTGCACAATAGGAGCTCAGTCCTAGTAGCACGCTCCAGTGACACCAGCAATGAGAAACATCCCAACACGGACCACAGAGAGCGAGCAGGGTGAGCGGGGTGAGCCAGATGCCAGGGCAGAGCAGCTAGGACGGAGACACGGCCTCCAAAGAGGAGCAGTTGACATTGGGGCAACCCTGGGCAGGAGAACCAGGAAACTCACCCTCTCTACCTGGCCCTCCTTGTGTTTGGTTTTGTAGATGCGGAGGCGCGGCAGGGTGGTCTCGGTGTAGCTCTTCTCCTCAAAGCCCTCCAGAAGACGGCCTTGGAAGGCCAGCCGACAGGCGTTGGCGTGGATGTCCGTGTCCAGCTTGGAACCAATCACCAGGCAAAGGGAGGGGCACGTGACCGGCCGCTCAAACTCCAGCAGCGCCCACTGCTCGGGGTCAGTCCCAGGCCCGGCCTCTTTCTGACCGACCACATACTCGTCCTGGTGGACGTATTCCCTCTCAAAGGAGAAAGGTGTGTCCAAAGAGTGAGGCGGGCTGGCAGAGGGGGGCTGCTCCGCGGTCTCTGGGCCAGGTAGGCCAAAGAAGGTGACCTTGGCCATGACCGTCTCGTGGCCTACGGTGATGTGAAATTTGGCGCGGGTGGCGAGAGCTCCTTTGAAGTAGCCGATCTTCCTGACGGAGATGAGGGCGGCGTGGAGGGTGTGCAGGGAGCCAGGGGTGCACACCACTCCCCGCTCCAGCAGTTTGGGGTCAAACTGTGTTACACACACACCCACGCGGTCCCCCTGCATGGCTCCTGTCACCGGCTTCCGAAACATCTGCACCGACTTCACCTTTTTAGTCACCTGGAAGCCGGAGAGAAGACGATTACACCGACTTTCAAACCGTGAACACAACCAGGAAAGAAAAACCAGAAAAGTACTTATATATGTATCACAGCGAAATACAAGGCTTGTAAAGCATTTACTAAGTGGCAATAAATAAAGCCTGCATTCCATGTGAATAAGTATGGTCAGCCTTTTGCTGCCATCATGTGGAAAATGTAATAACTACAGGCAATTCAGTTGCGCTTGGACTGCATCTGGTCTAAATTAACCAAGTCCTGTACTGCCAACCTAACCCTGGTCCCCCCATCCTGCCCTCCCCATAAACATACACTGACCCATCCTCCAATCCAACTTTGCTTTTTCACTTAACGCTCTCTACAACCCCACCCACCCTCCCTCTTTCCTGCGAAGGCTCCAAATCCCCTCCAAGCCTCGGATTGCTCCACACTTAATGATACCTCTCATCTCACTGATTAGACCCATAAAAGATTTTAGAAATATAATTACGGCGTGAACACGAAGATAAGCCCACCTTGAGGGTCGGGATCTCCACAGTGTCGTTGACCGCCAGCGACCCCTGCAGGACGGTTCCGGTCATGACCGTTCCCTGGCCACGGATGGAGAAGCAGTGGTCCACGGCCAAAAGCAGGGCCCCTCCGGGGTCTCTGTGAGGGAGGTACGCCTGGCTCTTCAACAGCTAGAACGTGCACACACACACACACAGAGAGACACAAACACACACGCACACACACAGAGGAGCACAAGCAAAGTTAAAACTGCTGTCATAACAGTACAAGGTCATTGCAGGCCTGAGTGTCAGACACGCACTCATACAAACATATGAGCAGTGGGGCCGGCGCTAATCAGAACCATATCTAGCTGGTGTTGAGTCTGTCTGTCCTGTGGCTTCATAAACACTGGCGTACACAGTGTCCCTTGTGTTGGAGGCAGCGCTTTAAGTGGAACCCCTGGGGGGAGAGGCCATACGTCTGTTCTTATAACACCAGAGGAAACCTGACTTTGCCAATCTTACCGGAGGACATTCCAGGGAGAAGACTAAACCAGACCACTAAGAGTACAGGGTATATTTGGGGCTTTTACCTCGATTAGCTCAGGCACTCCCTGAGGCTCCACTGTGTCAGCGGCCTCAGGACCGCCGGGCCGCGCTGCCACAGCAATCACAGGGCAGTCCTTGAATCTGAACCATAGGCACAGAGAAGTACATTGAGTAAGAGGGTGTTGATGGGAAAACAATGCCTCAAGCTGCTTCTTTAAGCAAGTGCCATTGCATATGTCTATTCATCACTACAGAGAATGTATGGGTTTGAGTGTACCTGGTGTTTTCCAGGGTTTTGTGCAGCCTCTTAGTCATCTTCTCGATGGCACTCTGCCTCTTGTTGGGGGGCAGCATGTCCGTTTTGTTAAGGATCACAACCAGACAATGGCAGGTCAGCTCTCCAATCAGCAAGCACTCTGCGGTCTGAGTCTGCACCCCCTTCACCACATCCACCACCAGCATCATCATGTCAATGATCTGGGCCCCTACAACCAACAACACAAGACACACATATAATCTACTGGAAGAAGCGTTTACGGAACCTTCTTTACAAGCAATGGGAATGCCAGGTGAAACAGTATTGCACTTGTGCATCCATGGACCTGAACTCTTAAAGGAAAACCATGCAGGATAACCGATGAGCGAAAACAGGAACAGATACAGACAACCAAGAATAACACCAGAACAAGAAAAGAAATTAAGGCAGGGAGAGAGAGAATGGCTAGAGGGCTTGAAATCAGAGCTCTTGCTCACTTTTTTTTTTGTCTTTTTGTCTTTCCTCTTTATTTTATTCCCTGACTTTGGCAGTCTTTCTTTCCTGTGCTCCCTCTTTTCTCTCCCTATGTTTGGCTCCCTCTCTTTCCTGTGCTCGCACACTAGGGACATGAGGGGAAGTTTATTACATACCCCGATCCCCACACCTTCCTTCCGGCCTAATCCACAGCATGTGACATCCACAGGGATTTACTGGCTTTATTTCAAATATACAAGTGATATACTGACACACACGCAATGTGTGTGCGGTTGAGTGGGTGGGTGAGTGTGTGCGAAAGAGAGAGAGTGTGTGTGTTGCAGTCATGTCTCGCTGTCTCTAAATCTACCCATTAACAAGTTCAGAATACGTCATTTGCAAAAGGTCATAAAAATAAGTCTAAGATCTAAGGGGATCACATCTACTGCAGAACACTACAAATGTCAAGCAAACGATCAAGAAAAACCCTTTCAGTATACTTAAAAGTTGTCCACTATTAACATATTACCAAACTTTTTTCTATCTTCTGTTAAGCCTATCCTTTCATAGTTAGCGTCATGGAGCCAAATGTTAGACAACTAAGGACGTTTGTTTACGAGCGGACCTTCAGTTTGAAGTCGCCCTCTGCTGGTCGGGTCTGATCCTGAAGTATTTTAGTCAGAGTATCAAAAACATAAGTGAATACCTTTATGATGTTTGTTTCCCCAACAACAAATATGATGCAAAACTGCTACTACAGGAAATTCAGCAGAAAGGCACTTACCCCCAATGATGGTACGAATTAGAGAGGCATGTCCAGGACAGTCCACTAAAGTGAACTGAAGACTATCATACTTCTGACCGGCACTGTCAATGAGATGCTCTGGGAGGTCGACGGTAAATGAAGAAAACCCCAGGTCTAAGGTGATTCCTCTCTCTCGGGACTGTGGATTCTTGTCAAAAGCAGCTGTTGAGGCAGTGCTGCTAAGTGCCCTGGCAAGCGACGTCTTTCCGCTGTCAACGTGCCCAAGTACCCCCACGTTAAAATTGAGTGTTTTAGAACGACTGTTACTGGATTCTGACATTTTTATAGAACTGCTCCGATTGTCGCAGCTTCAACGTGCGTGTTGTAAACTTTGCACTTGACTCACCTACTTGCTTTCCTAAACCCTGCCTACACAGACTAACTAGTAAACCATATCAATATGCATTATTCGCTCAGGTTATTTACGCTTATTGTCATTCAAATTTAAATGGAAACGTTCAATATTGTTCGAGAATCTGCACAACTTTGCTATCAACTGTCAAGTGTAGAATACTATTCCTGAGTAACATCGTATTTCCTCCTACGGATACAAAAACCAGTATGAACAAGCAACAGTGAAAACGAACACATTTGAATAAGAATAGTTCAAAACTTAATTTTAAGATATCTTTCATTTCATTTAAAAAGGTGTTTGTTAATTATTATTGTTCTCCTCCATGTATTTGAGCATTTGTCCAAGTACATTTTACTTTACGAATACATTTACAAATTTCTAGCACTACGACTGAAGCACTAGCGGAAATAGATGGGCGGTGATTGTACGTTGACTATTTTAACCAATGGCTTTGTTAGATTAAAACATAAAGCACCAATTGCTGATTTCTTAGCGCAAAAGGGGTGGTGATTGAAGACTTACTTCCTCCCATTTCGCCTAGTTACCCACATGGAAACGCATTTCTACCGTGTTTTGAGTTTCCCCGCCGATACAACGGAAATTACTGAGCACTCACATTACTAAAGACATTGTTTCGTGTCTTTAATTTTTTTTGGAAACCCTGTTAATAAACGCAGCACGGCCATGAAGATCGAGGAAGTGAAAAGCACCACAAAAACACAAAGGATAGCTACTCACAGTCATGTTAAGGGACTTGGGCTAGACGAGGCCGGTAACGCTAAGCAGAGTGCGTCAGGTCTTGTGGGACAAGAGACGGCGAGAGAGGTAATTTGAAAGCTGTCTAGTTAGCTTATAACGTTAGTTAGATATTTGGTTGCCAACCTCATTAAATCAAGATGATCAGCAAGCTTAACGAATTGAGCGTAAATTTGCTTTGCTCAACTGCTCAAACTAGCAACTTTGGCGCTAACGATTTATTTTGAGGGTACGAACGTTAGTACTACTATTAGTAGTTGCAAGCTGTGAATGGACAGCTTAATTCATTTAGGCATCAATAAGTGATTGTAACCCTGTAATGGATAGAAGCTCCTAGATAAATCCATTACTTTATTTTTTATTTTTTAGGCCTGTGGTATCATAGTTGAACTGATTCGCTCAAAGAAGATGGCAGGGAGGGCAGTTCTTTTGGCTGGCCCTCCTGGCACAGGAAAGGTAATATGTGCATGAAATGCACAGGTGAGTTTACCAAGAACTATTCCTGAATTTAACTTTTTACTGAATGAGATTCTCTTTTTCTGCTATTTGTATGCAGACTGCCCTGGCCTTGGCAATGGCACAGGAGCTGGGCAACAAGGTTCCCTTCTGCCCCATGGTAGGCAGTGAGGTCTACTCCACTGAAATCAAGAAAACCGAGGTGCTGATGGAGAACTTCAGAAGGGCTATAGGTGAGGATTACACTGAAAACCACAATACACCACTTGTTTGACCATTGTTTTCAATCCCATCGACTCAAACTGGAAGCTCTTAGTTCTACATTCTACACCTTTGTTAAAGAGTTCCTCTAGCAGGTGCCCGCTCCGATGCTCGTGAGTGGAAAGGTGGTACCTGGGAAGTTCATTTGTGTCAGTGGTGTTGACACTTCGAAGGCAGGGTTCTGAGTGTTGACCTGCCCTGTCACAGGAAAGGAAATCGAGCTTAGGTTGACAGAGGCATGGCCATAACCATTTCGGACCCCTCCCCCTGGTCGGAAATAATAGTCAGATCTGTATTAGGAGAAGTGGGGGGTTCTGAGGCTGTCGTCACCCCTTCTGATAAGCACCCCCTTGACGGACAGTCGTTGCCCATCAAGTTGGACACTGCTTCAAACAAGCTCAACCCAGCCACGTGCATGCTACTCGAAGAAAAGGCAGTATGCAAGTGGAACAATGGCTACAGTAGGGTTGGGTTTCATAGAAAGAGGCCCAAGATTTGCACTAACGCACACATTCACATTCATTTTCACAATCTGTAGTAAGTAGACCAAAGGATGTCTATTGATTCCAGAATATAAAGGGCCGCTCTGTTGAGCCTGCATACTTTGAATGTTGGCCTCCCTTCTGCAGGGCTGCGTATTAAGGAAACCAAGGAGGTTTATGAAGGGGAGGTGACAGAGTTAACCCCCTGTGAGACTGAGAACCCCATGGGTGGCTACGGAAAGACCATCAGCCATGTCATCATTGGCCTGAAGACTGGCAAGGGCACCAAGCAGCTCAAGGTCAGAGAGGACTCAATTTAATTCTTGAATTACAGTAAGCACACTAGAAGAAATACATCACCTGGAGTGTGGCATAGTATCTAATGTTTCTCTTAAGTTCTTTTGTTTGGTTGCGTTGGTGCTTGGCTTGTGTCAATCTATTTTTAAGAGGTTAGATATGAGTTGTGTTTGAACATTTCAAAATTTGTGTTTCACTGGCAATCTACATTTCTTGTGAAGGAATGGCAATTTCATAATCGTTAATTTTATTATTTTCTGTAGCTGGACCCCAGTATTTATGAAAGTCTGCAAAAGGAACGAGTTGAAGTGGGAGACGTCATCTACATAGAAGCCAACAGTGGTGCCGTGAAGGTAACTTTCAGTCCACTAAAACACCCTACTACACTTTTAGGGGCCCTAGATGTGTACGATTACAAGAGAGGTTTGCACCCTGGTCAAGTATGGTTTTTGCATTAAGATTTGAAAGTACCTGATAAGTCTAAAGTGAGTATATCTTTGTCCTGTGTGTGTCCTTCAGTCCGTCCTGCTGGTGCTTTTTCATCTCTCAGGCTCCCCTGACAGTGTTTCATCTCTTCGTCCACTGTACTCAGGAATGGCCCTCTCTCTCTCTCGCTCATTCATCTACCTATTTACAAAGCTGGCTCTATTCTCCTTATCTTCCCATCTCTTCTTGTCTCTGTTTTGGCCGTGGGCCTCGTGACCTGTGGTGAAGGCTCATGTTGACGGCTGCTTTAATCGGGGCAGGTGGGCCAAGGGCGCAGGCCCCCTTTCACCCAGGGGTGGGGGACTGCGGCTGGACGCCACATTTGTTGCTGTTGACAGGCTCTTGGTGGGGCCTCTCTCTCATTCTTTCATCCCTGCCTGTGGCTAAGCTGGCACTGGCTTCAGGCACACACCTGCTCGCCTTCCTCCTCCAGCATCCAATCGTGGCACACTCCTGAGCCATCAAAGACACCCTTTCCTATTTTATCTTCTGTTACCTCAAGGTTGTCGATTTTTCCTCTTCATTGACCCGTGTGTGTGTGTGTGTGTGTGCGTGCGTGCGTGCGTGCGTGCGCAGAGACAAGGTCGTTGTGACACCTTCGCTACAGAGTTTGACCTGGAGGCCGAGGAATATGTGCCGCTGCCCAAAGGCGATGTTCACAAGAAGAAAGAGATTATCCAGGACGTCACACTACACGACCTGGACATAGCCAATGCCAGGCCTCAGGTACACCCTCTACTGCAGCGTTTTCACCTTTGCTCTCTCACGTGTGCACACTCTCTCCCTTGTTCTGATCTTCTTTTTATTTTATTAAAGGGAGGCCAGGACATTATGTCCATGATGGGACAACTGATGAAGCCCAAGAAGACCGAGATCACAGGTACCAGCTTGGATTCTTTTGTACACCTAAACAAACACCATCAGGCAGGCATGTTGTCACATGGAATGGATGTCTCATCCAAACCTATTTTGTGTTTGTTTCAGATAAGCTGAGAGCAGAGATCAACAAGGTGGTGAATCGCTACATCGACCAGGGTGTGGCAGAGCTAGTCCCCGGGGTGTTGTTTGTGGATGAGGTGCACATGCTGGACATCGAGTGCTTCACCTACCTCCACCGAGCCCTGGAGAGCACCATTGCCCCCATCGTTGTGTTTGCATCCAACAGGGGCAACTGCCTAATCAAGTAATTATGCGGGATCTATGGGACGGGCAGAGTCAGTTCATCTGAAATGTGATTAGTCAGGCTCAGTTAGAACCAAGACTGGTTTGACAATGACACCAGCAACATCTTGTTCAGTATTTATGTAGTTAGGTAACAACTATAGTTAGGTAACAACTATGTTTCTAGTGCTCACCTCTGATTTGTTGGCCAGGGGTACGGAGGACATTAGCTCTCCTCACGGCATTCCGTTGGACCTGTTGGACAGAGTGATGATAATTCGCACCATGCTCTACACACCACAAGAGATGAAGCAGGTGAGCCTGGCCTGGTGGCAACATCACGGATGTGTTTAGCGAGGGTGAGCATGTTGGGAAGTCTTCTGCGTCTCCACGTCAGTTATGTACATCTTGTCGTTCGTAGATCATCAAGATTCGTTCTCAGACAGAGGGCATCAACGTAAGCGAGGAAGCACTCAGCCACCTGGGAGAGATAGGCACCAAGACCACCCTCAGGTAAACCCTGACAGATACAAAACCTATCCCCAATTTGTTTAAACATTGTATTTTGGTGTGCTGACCCAGAGCTTTGTTTGTTCACGCTGTCAGGTACGCGGTGCAGCTGCTGACCCCTGCCAGTCTTCTCGGTCGGGTCCAGGGCAAGGAGGGAGTGGAACGGGAACAGGTGGAAGAAATCAACGAGCTGTTCTACGACGCAAAGTCCTCTGCTAAAATCCTCCAAGACCAGCAGCACAAGTTTATGAAATAGGCGAACAACCCCTGTCCTCCTCTGCCCGTTTAGGTCTTTAAATAGTCTGTTGTTCTATTACGAAGTCACAGGATTAGCATTTTCAGTTTTGAAGTCCTCTCCTTCCCTTCCCACATTTCATGGATTCTTCCCAACCATGTAATGGTCGTCTGTCTACGTTTTCCCATTCAGTTGTTTTTATCCGTTCAGCTCATTCTGGATTTGCCCTTGTTGTACTTCGGTAAAAGTTGATTGTTTTGTTCTGATGTTTAATTTTAAGGTTCTTTCTTAATAAATGGAAATTGTTTTTTTTTTTCAATAAAAATTTAAATATATTATATAACATTTTAAGAATTTTCATACATTTCATACAGTTTAAGTATTTGATATAACACACGTTACTGTTTGGAAAACGGGAAAACATTTGTAAGATACACTCAGTTCTGTCTCGACAAATACAACAAGAAGAGTTATCAATATTTTAATTTAAAGTTAGAAAATTACATAAATGTATTAAAACATTTGGCTAAGTATAATGCTTCACTAATACATTATGCACAACCAATGCATATCTGGCAGAATGAAACTGATCAATGAGTACTTTTCCTTGATCAGACTGCCTCTGACTATGACAATGTTGAAAGGCCTTACTACTTCCTAATTAGCCGAGTAGGGGGCTTGTTGAAGGCAGTCTCTGCTCCTGACCTGACCCCGCTGAACACCGATGGGGCCACCTTACCCGCACGCTCTGTAGATAGGGAAAGACCCATCAACTGTTCAGTTTGTTAATGACCAGGCACAAGCCTGTAGAATTACTGTGCATAAACAACCCTTTTCGTCCAAATCTGGCAACATCTCGGACATCGTCAGCCCTTCCATATATGAAGTGGAAACTTTGTAAGACACGGCCCACTTCAGACAAAAAACTATTTGTGTGTCCAAAGTAGTTCTGAACAACATAGCTTTACTAATCTAAACAAACACGCCGTCACATTTAGGAAAGTCTGCTCACCACACTCTTCCATGACCTCAAATGTCTTGCTCTTTATCTCCTTTCTGAGACCCAGTTGATCCTTTGCTTGAACAAGGTCTTCTTCTCTCACTTCAGGGCGCTTCTGCATTCCATCCTCTTCGTCCTCTAACTGAAGAGAATGAAATCAGTGATTCATTTGCTCAACATGGCAAGCTATTTCTCTAAACATATGTGGTAAAACAAAACTCACCTGAGACATGGTAGAAATAAAGTTCTTGTTAACGATATGCTGTATACTCGAGCGTTCGACGACTTTAGCCTTTCCCAGAGTCCACACAGACTAGTGTATCCAGACACACACCCAGTCTGCAATTCTCTAGTGGGCTATAAATATTTCTGCCCTTCCAATGGATGACTCATCAGGCCTCCTCCCTCTCTGCGTCCATGAGGTTTTGTTTGTTCTCTTTTGTTCTCCACTCTGTCATTAGTAACATTTCCACTTCTAAGCTGGTACCCCTCAATGCGCCTCAAGCTAATTCAACACAGATACGTACACAATGACTAATCATCTGTAAACTGACCATTTTACCTACAACTTGACAGGCTGGGAAATTATTTCCTTCCAAAAGGCTCACTACAAAACAGTGTATCTAGATGTAGAAGTAATGCCATTTATTTAGCACATATGGATGAAGCTGAAGTAGCTCAAATGTATTGCAAGGATGTATGCCCCCCATTTTCTTCTGTGTTCCATTACTATGACTTTATTGAAACTTTTGGGACCAGACAAGTACACCAAAACATTTCAACAACAAGGTTCAGTTGTTAATCTCAAACAGCAGAGGTGATCATATGTAAGATGAATTTCTTAGCACACACAAAATGTAAATAAAAACTCAAGACAAGAGTAAAACTTAGGGAAATTATTAGTATTTATAACTGAATATTGAACGGTACAGTAACACTTTCATGTCTATTAATGGAATGTATATGCACACTATGAATGAAGAGGTGAGGGAACCGTAGGTAGGCTGACCTGTTGAGGTATTGCACTCCTCGTACAACTCCTTGGACGACTAATACAGTTTTAGTCAGGCATAGCTCTCGCATGACTAAATTAACAACAGCACAACAAAGTAGACATGGAACGTAGGTAAAGTGTAAACAAAGTAACAGTTATACCCATTGATGGGAAAACACAACGTTGAAATAAATTAATGGAAAATGTCTAAACACAAACAGGAAAAACAACTGTTTTTAAATTATGTTTTTGCATCCCTGTGTTCCTTGAACAGAAAAGTTGTTCTTGGTACAATATCCCTGAAGTATATTAAATAGGATTAGTGGGGAATTAATTAATAAGCAAACAAATCAGCTACCAATCCAGATTACATTCTATAGTACTCCTGTATAGAACATAAAACAGACATCCAAGTAGAAATATGTATAATGTAGGTCTAACTGGCAGAGCATCTTGCCGACCAACAATCTAATAGTGCAAACTTTTCACAAAGTGCAAATTTTTGATATTCACATTTCATGGAATATATTTCATTTTACAATTACATCTTTCTTAGCAGCATTGAGGGCTTTGTATCTTAAGAGGTACGATCGTATTTCACACTTGTACAAAACACAGTAGTTCAATTGACTTTATAATAATCAGCCACAAAGCCTAAACCATTTTCATAAATGCAATAAAGCCTCATAAATCTAGCCTTGTGCTTTTCAGATTGCTTTCCACCTTGCAAATTAAGACATACATGAGAAAAGAGACATGACATGAATTGCTTCTACTTCTAATTTACCTCAGATATTTATGTAATAAGTCAATAACCACTACAGTAACAACACTGTATACACAGGTTACCCTCAGCAGTATTTCTTTGTATTTAGCTCATCATTTTGGTTTTGAGTTTGGGAAAATTCAGTAAGTTTAGTCGAGTACAAAATCTTTAAATATATATTGTCACAATCATTGACACAAAATCATTTGTCCATTTTTGGCAATTGTTACAATGTTGTTGCTTAAGCAATTAAACACAAGGAGTACTTAAGTTCCCTGATATATACCAGCCATTTGCCCCAAAAAAGCATTGGTAAATGCATCTAGGCAACTGCTTTATGAACTGTGAAGACAGTGGTTGGGGCCAGGAAGACATCCTAGTTCAAGTACCTTTGCAGAGGGACATTCTCTCCTCTCAATTTGACAAAAAGGCTTGACCATTGTGCTTCACTTCTTATGGCTTGTTATGATATGAATTGATGTTCACATACAAACACAGCACAAAGGTACATGCTTACTTCGGGAGTAAGCACAGAGAAAACAAAACCTACCAACTTGCAAAGTTTTGGTAGAAGGCTAGTTTAACCCTCTCTATGAGATGGCACAGTTTGATAGCAGGACCCAGTTTCAGGCCCATACACTCCTGGACTGTGGGCAGGCTCAGCAACAAGAAGGCCTGGCCATCAATCTCCTGGCAACACAAAGCAAGTCAGATTCACCACTAACTACCTCTCAGTGTCATACCATGTTACTGTGTGTGTGGTGTGCAGCATGCGCCATGTTGCATGAACGTGTGTACAATACCTGGTCTTTGAATAGCCGAGCGAGCGGCGCGCAATCAGTGGTTCTGATGAAGTGGGTGACGTCTGCCACACTCCAGCCAAGAGGACTGCTCTCCAGACAGAGCTTCTCCTGCAGCTCACAGCACGCACTCTGAAGGCACGGACACACAATCCTGTCACACAGCATTGTACTTTCTCAGAGTGTAATGACTTGTATATTTTTGTACCTTGGCTGTGGGAGGCCGGTTCTCGTCGTCGGAATAGAAGGGGACTAGAGCCTTCCTGCACTGGCGGCGGGGTCTGCCCCTGGGCATGTGGATCTGACTGGGTTCGCTGGCGGAGGTAGGGGTGGGGGGCAGGGACCTCACCTCGGACACCTCAGAGTTGACTTGCCGCTCAGAGCTGGAGTCCTCGTCGCTCACAGAGTAGTCCAGGTCATCATGGTCGTCGTCTCCACTGTCCTGGGGGAAAGGGGGCCGAATGCGGAGGGTGTGGTGAGCGAGTGGTCAAACAACATCCTCTACAGTAAAACACTATAAAGCTGTGGACCTGGGTAGATCCTCTGAGAGGCATGCAGTACCAATGGGGATCCAGCAGGGGTGCTGTCCAAAGAGGCAGAGGTCAGCGTGGCATTGAGGCTGAAGATGGGCTTTGGTTTTCTTGGCCGCTTGGCACTGCACTCCAAATCATTCTCTCTGCCCGGAGTTTGGACCAAAAGGCTCTTACTCCTTTTCTTTTCGTAATAGTGTGCTGTCACATTATGACCAAAAAAAGACAGTCAGTGTGTGTGTGTATGTTTGCCATGTGTATAAACATGTGTGTGTGTTCGTGTGTTTAAATGCTTACTGAATTTGGTCTTGGTAAGCAGGGAGCAGTTCTCAGAGCAGTGCTCCTGGACCATGGTGGGACCCATCAAATTGGGGCAGCACTCCAGACGGACACAGACCCTCCGGCAGAACTCGGCCACCTGGTCGGTGGTGCGGGCGATGCCCACACTGGCTCGGTAACTTCTCCCTTTGTACCTGAGAACGGCAGCTCAAGTGAGGCCCTGGTCACCACAGGTCCATAGTTGCTAGAAATGCACAGATGAGCTTCAACTACAATGGCCTATGGTTTGCTTTGTAAAAAAGAACCACACCGTGTGGTGTGGAACGGAACCCTCCACTCACTTGGCTTTGAGAGTTTCTCCCTGGCCCTGCCATGGTCCACACTTGTCCTGCTGCAACTCCCGCAGCACCCGGTTGGGACAATAGCCCGTGCTAATCAACAGAGTCAATGCCTTGGGGAGAGGGAGTGGAGAGCCACAGAGGCGGATGAGGAGGGGTGGTGGGGACAAAACAGGAGGAGAGGGGTCGTAAAAAAGGTGCCAAAGTTTGACGTAAAAAGCATGCCATAATGGACTCTGGTACTAGGTGTGCTTAAAGTAAAGCAATAGTTCAAAGGTTTGTAGGCGGTGGGGTCGGCCCTCACCTCTCTCAGCACCAGGACACAGTTGCCGGGCCCCACGTACCGCGGCAGCTCAGCGATCCGGCCCTTGTTGAGGAAGGGCCCGGAGAAACAGCGGTGGTTGAAGTAGATCTTTGAGCAGCGGTACTTCCCGTTCCCTTGGGTTGGGAGCACAGAGGCAAACGGCCAGTGGACGGTCAACACAGACGTGTCTGCTTGGGTTTGTGGTGTACGTTCTAGCAGGCCGAGAGACAAGCATTCTCACCATTGTCCGACGGGGTCGGGTCCTGCAGGTTCACAGCCTCTGGGGACGTGGCTTTAGTTGGCGCTCTGCCATTCAATCACACACATAATTATTCCATTTGTCAGATTATATATTCTCGGTTTACAAGAGACTGGCAAGGTCTATAAAGAAACTATCTCTGATAGCGTGGTAACTCAATACGTACGGTTTTTCAGCTGGCACCACAGCCACGAGGTTACTTCTTTGACCTGGAGAATTAAAGAAAGTGTGATAAGCATGTGTTTCATTAAGTCAGTGGAAGTTGCCCGGTCAGCTTTTGGGACGGACCTGTGGGCTTGGAGGGGTATTGGAGCGGGTGGCCGTTACTCTCACACCAGCCCACTGGGAAGATGTCCATGGAGTCCACATGGCTGACGATGTCGGGGAGAGGCTGCTTCAACCCTGGGGGAACATAACAGCAGCAAATTGGACCACACACGACAGTGAGAAGCCCTGTCCAAACCTGTAACCCTTTCCGGTTTCAATCTTCTTCTAAATGGGCCTCACCTTCCAACCGCAGCCAGATGTGCTGCCCTCTGACCTTGGTGATGGTTGCCACATGGATGTGCTCTGGAGACAGGGGGTTCACGGCCTCCAGCCTCATTGACTCAGCAAAGTCAGCAAAGTCACTGCTCTCCTGATAAAACACCAGAAATTCCATCAATACCACAGCAGGTATCAAAAAAGAGAGAGAAAAAAATGATGAGTTAACAAATAAACAATTTGAAGGGAATATAATGGCAGAGGACTGCAACGTGCGCTCAGGAGACATTGCACGTGGCAATGTTAGAGGTTAGGGGCTGGAAGATATTGGATGACAATACAGGGGTTCTCACCACAGGGAAGCAGCTCTCTGGTGCCTCCATTGCTCCACACTGTTTCAGGTATTCTGCCCAGTCAAAGTCTTCACCCTGATAACCTACACACGCACATACACACAACCCAACAATATAATGTCGTCTCATATCTTTAGTGAGTTCAAAGCACTGTCGGAGGAAGTCAAGTGTTGTCTACTGACCTGGAGGGGGACTGAGGGGGACCTCATTTTTAAAGCACCATAGTGCGGGGAAGATTCTGGGACTCCCGTGGTGACAGAGAAAGGCTGATTGTTTCCCCTCTTCCAGCAGACTATCCATCTCAACCAAGAAGTACTGGGGGCTAAACACCTGTGGAGCACGTTGTAGTGAGCTCACAGACCAACGGCACTCCCACCCAGCTAACCCGAGGGGATCTGGCTGTGCCTTACCTTGGTGACGGTCGCCGGGCTGATCCTGAAGGGGGCGGAGGGGTCTACGGCTTCCAGCTTCATCCCCACGGAGAACGAATGAGGAGGGATCTCTGGCCTGCTCTACGCAATGTACACATGGGTGGGAGGAATTAAGACAGGTTGAGCTCTTGACATATTTGTTTATCTGGAGAGCATATGAAGAATGCACACATACAGACCCAGCTTATATTCATCCGGTGGTGGGTTCCTAAAGCTTTTATGGCATGGGCAGAATTTTCTTTTCATAACTATCATTTTTACTATGCATTTTTTTTCTTTACCTGATAGGCGTCCAAACATGGCTGCTGCATGGGGGCTTGCATTCTCTTTCGAGCCTCAAACAGTTCGGTTTCACTCCACACACCAACAGTTGCTGAAACACAAAACAGCCACTGTGATCTACTAAAATAAAGGACCACAGCGTTCAAGAAAAAGTTTCCAACCCGTGGCTCACTTGCCCAAACGTATATGTTTTTGCACATCCCAGAGGTCAAACTTATTACTAAATATTTGTTCATCTTTCCCAAATGTGACTTTCCGAAAATTCCACGGCACAGTTGATTAAGTCTGACAGCACACCGGATTGCCACAGCCCACCCAAAGGGGAACACTGGATTACAAGTGTGCTGGAATTCAGCCCCTTACCAGCAGGTGGGGTGAGTGTGCAGCCATTCTCCTTAGCCCAGCCTAGACGATGCAGGAAAGGGTCAAGGTAGAACAGCCAGCGCCTGGCCTGTGGTAAGATGAGTTCCCCCAAGTTAGAGTAGTGCAGACAAAGGCGGCCTCCAATGTTGTGTTCCACCTCAGCCCACCATGCCGCTCCGGGGTCTAGACTGTCCTGCACCTCTATACTGGAGCCCTGGGGAACCATCTGGACAGGGTCTCCTCCTGCCTGTGGCTGGACATACAAATACACAGACAGTAGAGGAGCAGTAAACTGCCAAGTGTTAGTTCACGCCACTGTTTGCCCTGTTCTATCTTGCCCCTGGGCTCCAAACTCACCATCTCCAACAGATGTCTAGGTGCACTTTCCTCCGTTTGAAGAACATCCTCCAGGACAGACTCATAGTCCGTCAATCTCTCCTGTAATCCTACAGCAAAGAGTAGAAACAGAACCTCTCAAACGGGACCAAATGCGGCAACGGAAAGCTTGCCCATCTCAAAGAGCAGATCGGACCTTCGGGTGGTCTCAACAGCTTCCCGTGTCTCCGCCCCCAGCCCAGTGGGCGGAGCTCAGCAGTGGCGCTGTCACACCAGAAGTCGAAGCTGCGGTTGTTACCGTAGCCCTCGTAGCGCAGCAGCAACAGCTGCCCACAGTAAATGATGATGGTGGCCACCCAGTAAGTTCTCTCAGGCTCCGAGGTCACACAAACCTCCAGCTTCATCCCGGGAACCAGTCCTTGCTGCAGGCTACGGTCCACCTGAGGAAAAGAGAAAGGCAGCATCACAAACTGGCAAGGCATATAACAGGGATAGGGATTTTCTTTAAGAGTACAAAAAATACTTGCATGCTTGAAGGTGTGATGCGGAACGGCCAACACTGCATTTTCCTCAAGATACTCATCCCAGCAAAAGTCAGGCTCTGGGCTACGGTGGCCATCTGAGCAAACACAATATTAAAAGATCATATTTTATATGGTTTAATTCATCTTTAATAAACCAGGCATTTCCATTGTGAATGGGGTATCCACTTGCATACAGCTTAGTACAAAGAGCATACAAAAACTACACCTGTTAATGTTAAGAGTACACTACCACAAGTATTTGACTCACTTGTCTCCGTTGTCTCAGGGTCCATGATCGACATCGTCTTGTTTTTTGGGATACCCTCTGGGAAAATTAGAAAACACCATTCCATCACAGCCAGTACTACAATTAGCAAGGTTCAGCTTGCAACACTGCAACTACACAGAGGTTACAATTACTGGACACAGACTCCAGGCGACAGTCAATGGCCTTCGGACTTATTTTTGTCACGAGAAACCCCAACACACGGGGGAATAAACCTTAACTACGATATACGACAACACTGCAAGGGCACGTTTACCAATTCCCCGTTGAAGGATCATTCTGACACTTGCAAAGCAGTCTTAAGTATTCAGTTTTGTAGTACTGAATAAATCACAGTACGACGGCGTATGACAGGAACACTGAGTTGGTTAATATGTTTGGTAAGAAGTAGAATACGCTCATTGAAACATAACAGCTCGTCATAATGATGCACATGCAGTTTGCTTGCCTTCCGGTGTCTCTCACCTTTGCAATTAACGCATCATACTGAGTGAAAAAAAATGCAGTTATGCAATGACCAGTTTTTGGGACATAAAACATCACAATTGAAAAGCATGCGCATACTATTCGCTCCATAAAACTCAATTTGACATGCTCAGCATTTTAAAATTAATTTACAATGAAAGGTTTGAAAACTGGGACTTGGTCAGTGCTCAAATAATGTTTCTTAGTGACTTGTTGTACTCGAAATTATAAGTCATGCGAGAAATTTGATCTCTAGAGTGGCAGTGAACCATTCAAATAAAATATCCAATTGAATGCATTGCGCGCACTGTTTCCATTGTACACGCACGAGCAAGTTAGCAAAATGACAAGTAGGCTAACCTCCTCAATCGAGCACGAAGCTTTTGCCGGCAGGAAAAAATACAATAATAATAATTGTGTAGGGCAAAATAGACGTAACAAATATCACATAATAAACATAAACGAAGGATTTTCCCGCTTCAAATAAATCTCACCTGTTACAAGTTTTTTTTCAAGTGAAGTTGTTACACGGTCCTATCTCCCATTCCTATGCCTCAGTCCAATATGGCTCTACGTAACTGCGCATGTCCTATCGTACACTTTTGTCAAATCACTTAGATTGGACTTAATGCTCAATGCGAAAAGGAGATATTGCAAATCGAGGAATCAATTATATCAAATAATAGACACAATATGAAATATTAAGCATATAATATACACAACTTCTGAGGTAATATACACACATTTCCGAGATATTAAATTAGGTCATCAAAATGAAAGTAATATGGAGATAAAATCATTTCACACCAGGTCTAAAAACAGGCCTCGGTAAAGCAGTCTCTTTGTTCTAACAAAAATCAAATGTAAGTTATTACACTTTACACTCTGCTTTACTTTCCGTAACAAAAAATTCAATTTTAAAAGAAAATCCTGGACTATATTTATTGCAGGATTATATAAAAAAAATCTAACACCCTTGAACAAATAACATTTAGAGTGCAAATAGATAGTATGCTCACGTCTTGAAATACAACCCTGAACATCCATTACAGTAGTTTATTTGTTTTGGATGTTTTCATAAACCCCATCCACTCATTGTTTCCCCTAACTTCCAATGCAGTTGAGTGTGCGATTGTAAAAGGCTGATCCTTATCCAGCAGAATTATGTATGTTTCTTTGCATACAGGGGAAGCAGCTGAGTCCTGACAAACTGAATGAGTTGAGTTTCCGACAGGAGAACAGTGACAAGCACACCCAGTAGACACACTGCTCCCACTGCAATGTGGACCAGCCTTTGCAGCCATCCTCCATCACAACAGAACATGCCCTGTAATAAGAGATAGTTTGATTAAAAGCCATACAGTAAACCTATAACAACCTAATAACAAGCAGGTGATTAAAATAAATATTAGGTGTTGTGCTAAATTGGGCTTTACCTCTGAAAAAGATGTAAGGACTGCACTGAGGACAAGGGCCAGCAGCAGAGCTGGGGATGGCAAAAGACCACGTAGAGGCCTCCAGGGGCTCTGCAGGAAGTAACGGTGGATGTAGAGGAGGCTGTGGAGGATTCGCAGGCCCATGTTCAGACAGTTAGCCATGATGAAGCCAATGCCTCCAGCCCACCAAGTCAGCATATAGGAGAGGAGCAGGAATGACACAGATAGAGCCAGCATCACAATGTTATACCTGTGGAACCCATATAAAGGAAAAGCATCGGTAAAAAACATACACGACAGGAAGACATACGATAAGAAAGTGTCATTAGGTTACTTCAATAAGAAATATTTAAATTAGAATTCTGTTTTGTTTCAATAGAATAGAGACTTGTGAACACTTACCTATCTACCTCTTCTTTACTCATTGCAGCAAAAACAAAACATTCAGTCACCCCGTTGATGGCCAACAAGAGAACATAGGAGCTGTAGCATCGCAGGAGACTGGGCCCTTCAAAGCAACACACAGCCTGGTCAACCACACAAAACAAAACCAATAAAACCCAATACACCAAAAGCAAGTCTTTTATCATGATAATGCATGGTACGATTCCATAGGTTGTTGTCTGACCTGCTCCGCTGCTTAGCAAAGAGCCCCCATAGATATCCAGAGCCAAGTGAGAGTAGGCATACCCAAACACTGTGATGATGAGTCCAATCACAAGTACCAGCTTTAGCAGACACCCTAGAACCTCTGCTGCCATGGAAACCTCATCCTATGGACAAATCCATGAGTGCAGAAAATAGCATCATCCATCAGTCAACAATCATTGAGCAGCTTGAGACATTTGTTTGATTCAAATGTGGTTGCACCTGTTTCTGACTCTTGACATCCCGTCCTCTTTCCACAACTTTAGCGAAGAAGACATAGAAGCTTTCCTCAATGGGCAGGAAGACGAAGCGTGCCACCATGGAGCCAAGGTTGTTGACTATGTCATAAATCCCCTGGTCACCAAAGCTGAGCACGTTCAGGAAGGTCATGACATAGCGCTCACCCTCTGTAAGGATTTGCTTCAGGAAGGATTGCTTAAAGAAGCTCCAAGTCAACTTTGCCAACGTCCAGTCAACCAACGTCTACAAACACACAAATTAATTCATATGACAATAATTTTACCGTAATAATCCTTACGTATAGAATAGTACAAAATAATATTTGAGTTATCTTGAAGACTACCTGTCCATCAACTCTGGAGGGTAGCAGCTCTCCAAAACTTTGTAGGGGAAAGCCTGTCCTGCTGGCTTCCCCAGAGCCCAGGAAATGTAGGAAATACAGCCCGTAGCACATTACCAAGAACCCTGTGTACACTATCTTAACACAACAGCACAGGTAAGGCATAACAAAGAAATTTGCTGTGCTTAGAGGACAATTTCAATATTTAAATTGGTAAAGGAGTGATTTAAACTTAAAACCTGGGCAGCAGAAAATATGTAGAGTCCCCATTGAGGAGCCAACACTACAAGCACCACAGTCAGAATGCATTTAGCAATCATTGCCAGGCTCTCAGACACAACCTTCAGTCTGATAAACATATGGGCTTGGGCCAGAACCCAGAGAGGCTCAGCCAATAGTTCCTGCAGCGCAGCCAGGGCAAAAAGCATCACAGCAGGTCCGTAGTTTGGGATAGTCTGATGATCTGGAATCTCCAAAAGCCACAGCCATACACAGACAAGCAGGAACGACCAAAGAATGCCAAGCGGTAACCTGGTAGGTAACATAGAATAAACACACTCCAGGTTTTATTTTAACAAAAACAAAATGGCATATGGTGTAGATAATCAGACAAGATGTATGACTCTCTGACTTACGTCAGCCATAGTAGATTGATGACCTGTCTCCAGTTGTGGTCTTTCCCAGATCCCCAACTCAAACAGGCTCTACGGAATGCTTCTCTCGACAAGAACACAAGGGTAGAGTACAAAAGTGTCAACCTGTTTACAAACAAATGTAGACGATGAATTACAAACAATCAAGTGGAAAGGAGGGGAATTTTTTTTTAACAACAGTAGTACTGTTATCCAAGCATGGTCAGCTCAAATTACAGCTTACCTTACATTGACTACTCCAATCAGCTCTTTGGACATGAAACGTAGCGTGAATGCATTCAGTAAAAAGGTGAGGACACGGAACACGACCTGAAAAATTTTCAAAGTGCGATCATTGAAGCAGTGATATTGACCAATTGCAACATGAATTGCATGATATATGTGGCTGACAATTTAACATTTCGAAAGGGTTTACAGAGACAGATATATTTTACCTGGAGCAGGACGTTATATGACGCAAGAGTGGATGCATTCTTCAGAACTTCCTGGGAGCTCA
>JAVQJS010039971.1:2500-11147 GCA_036024795.1 Galaxias rostratus
CTATCCGGTTGCTGCTGGATCTTTGGCTCTATAGAGAGAGCTATCTTACCTCCCTTGCAGGGCGTTCTGTGCTGGCTGTGCTGAGCACGATATCCCTCTATCACTTCCCACTCTCCATTGTCCCTCTTGATGGGGAAAGAGACACTGAGGACATGGTTGCAAGGTTTGATGATACGCAGAATACCCCGCACACGGTGCCGCTTCTGTTCGGGTGTCTCACGGGTCTTCAGATCTTCCACCAGCTTGTCCTCCACGATCAGGGCACCGCGATCAAAGAAGCCCTCTACCATCCGAAAGAAGTTGGGGTCGTCAGGCTCGTCAGCTGAAGCAGCACCAGCATAGTGGCGAACCCGCATCAGAGAAGCAGAAGCTGGAAGTGCAGACTCAATGCAACCGGAGGCCAGAGCACTACCTGCTCCACGGGAGAGCAACTCCCCGAAATAACGGTACATGGCTAAAGTAACTAGCTAAACGTTTCACCGAAAATACAAATAAACTAAACAACTACAATGGGGGGTATAAACGGGTATGGGGAAATATGGGGCGACACAACAGCTTCTCACTGTGTCTCGTCCTCTGGCTGACTGAAGAATGGCATGCTGCGTCCGTTTGCTTTAAAAGGCAGCAGAGTCAAGGCAGCAGGCTCTCTACGTCGAAAGCGTAGGAGGGTCATATGGGGCGCGCATGGAAAACAAGCAATGAATGCGCGTTCATGTGATTGCATGGCATTGATACAGGAAATAACAATCTTTTAGTTATGTCTATAAATCGTGGATATTGTGCTATTCCTGACATTTAGCTTCAACATTTATAATATAAGTAAGAACTATAATAACCATTGTATTCATCTTTAAGAAGCCAAGCAATACTACATAAAAATACCAGATACACATTTTAATAAATGCAAAGCATGTTGCATGCAATTTTGCCATATGGCATTTGACATAGTTTGTATTGGGAAATACAAAATTTCTGGCTTAGTATATAGAAGTGTTGGACGGTATGTATAGTTTCTGTTTGACTATTCCAAACGTTATAGGGGTCCTGATTGAAAGTATATTTTAGACGAGTTGGTTGTACTTTGCTAGAGGATTTAAATCTACAGTTACATTCGGTGAGGAACAGTTTGCAAGGTTGGCTGAGGCCAAATCCAGTCTATAGCCTTATAAGCCTTTTATTCAACCTTAGAACTAACTGTGAAGCTAATGCAATGGCCCCACCGCAGTGAATGAGTTTTCCCCTCTTAGTTTTTGTTTGTACAATTTTTGCCACATTTGGTGTCTAACTGCTGAGACAAGGTTTTTTTTTATTTTTATTTTTTACATAAATCAGTTGCAATAGTTCAGCCAAGAGGAAATGAATGTATGGTGTAGCAGAACAAGATTAGAAAAGGGCAAAAGCTATCCTACTTTCCAGGGAAATTAGTGGACTTTAAAAGCAAAGAATGTGCAATCCTTTGTAGCTTGAAAACTTAATTTGCAAACTTACTGTAGCTCAGATTTTTTATTAGCATTGTTTACAACAGGATGAATAATACACATATTGTTAATGATGGTAGTTTTGTGAGACCACATTTGATGATCTCAGACTCAACATAACATCTAGTAAACAGCCTAAAGTAACTGTAGCTGCTCAAATACATTATTGGTGGCACCCAGAACATCTCATCTGTTCTTCTGGGCATCCAAAGCCTGGCAATTCATTACACAAAGTGGATCCCAGAGTCTTCAGCCTCTGTACTTTGTCTTATAGGTGTCCTTTTCAAGAGCCTGTGTGACTGGTTTTAATCTGATATAACAGATTGCCGGAGAGATACAGAACGAGGGAAGGACAGAGAGGGAGAGTAAGAGAGACGGACAGAGAGACAGAATTAGTGTGCCATCGATATTTGTGACAGAACAATGGAGAATAGTAGGGGAGGATCATAAAATAAGTTGGGCTTTGTATTTCATTGTTATGGCCAATTTAATCCTTATGTATTAGATATTTTCAAAGGTCTCCTTGATAAGTAGAGTATAAAAAAGAGGAGCTTATATCAGTTATTGTTTTATCATTGGCATTTATGTCTGCCCTCAATTGCAGCGTTTGTGAACTGAAACAGATAAGACTATGTCCAATCAGATGCAACACAGTTAACTTTGATATGAGATAGATTGTGCTGCGGTAAGGGTTATTGATAGAACAATATGGTAGACTGTGGTTGCATGGTTGAGTGTGCAAGTGTCAAAGTGTGTGTCTGGGTGTCCAGGACCCCAGCAGCCCAGTCACGATGCAGTTGCTTGATTAACTAATTTGTATCTTCCGTCACCTGCTCTAGCAGATTGCTAAGTAACTACAATGAATTACTTGAATGTACTGCGTTGTGAGGTCTGTGCGTGTTGCCCGGTTATCAGGGGGGTATGATTTGAGATACTGGAGGAGCGTCTCAAAATGGGGTCATGCCATTAGGGACAGGGGTTGGGTGAGTGCAGGTGGAGGATACTGGTGTCGCGTTCACTGAGACGTGACAGAGCTGCAGCGTGTGTTCACCCTGCATGGATCACCGTGGTGCGGTTACATAGAGCTGGGTGTTGTAGTCTTATTCCAAAACCTATCAACACAACAGAACTACATGATCAGTTTGAGCCTTTGTTCTCTCAAACTTCAAGATTACTTCAGGTAATCAGTTTCAGGTCAAATGATTCTTCAAATGGTCTGAATTTAACTGGTACGCGTGCAGAATTAAAAAAGAGACTAGAATAATCAACGCTTTCAGCACGGTTCATGCTTTTTTGACTTGCGCTCACCCAATGGCAGTGTTAATGTGTGTGTGTGTTGTTGCTGATTCTGCCTGAATAAGGACCCTGACCCCAGCCTGCACCTCTGGACTCTGCACTGGAGATTAGATTAGACCTATGCCCCGGGGGCCTGGAACAAAAACACACAATTGAAACAACATGTGTGCCACACGTTACCTGCTTTATCGCATACGCACAAAGAAGTAGCAAGAAAACAACAGTGCAAAAATACAAAACCAAGATTGAACCCCCCCCCCCCTCAATCCCCCCAGACGCCCCCTTCTCGCCCCCTTCACACATGCACTGCACACACTGCGCACTGCACACACTGCGCACTGCACACACAACGTATTATCTGAGCGACTTTACAACTGCCAGGGGATCGATCTGTGGAATTGTAAAAAATACATTTTGGTCTGGTTCTGCTGTCTCTAGCCTACCGTCATCAATGTCAACTGTCTCACTGTACAACTATTTATACTCCAGGGCTTTATTGCTGACTTCTTGATATGTAATCAAGCTCGCTTCTTATGTTGCCAGTGCAAAAGACCGACAGAGGTAAACTGCAGCAATGCAGTCTCCTCACAGAGACTGCGCTGTGCTGAAAGATCCACTAAACATCTACTCTCACTGATTACTGACAATCAAATAGCAATAAAATCCCAAATCCAATTAGCTCAGATGAGAGTGGCGCTTATAAAAAGAAAGGATACGCATGACTGGATTGACATTCAGGGTTTTATCTGGTTTTTATTTTTCAATAATCAGAACAATTATAGAACAATTAGCAGTATTTCTATTTAATTAACAGATGTATTCATGTCATCGTAAAGCAGGACTTATTGGGGATAACCTTGTCTGTTTGAGGGAAGGATGGCATGTCTTTGAAAAAATCTTGTGTCATTCTTTATCAGCAGCTTTTCATGAGGTCTTCTAAACGTGGACCTTCATAAGGCTTTGTCTTCCAATTACAGAGTCAACGTTGCTTTGAAACGAAACGCATCCTCTATGTCTACCTGCCAGTGTTGAAATAATAACGTGTTTTCATCATGTGTATTTGCATAGTTAGTGTTTATTGTGCGTATTGTTGTTTAATCATTTGAATCACTTTTGTTCATAGCATAGGTTCTTCCTGCCCTTTGACCTGAAGAGGCAGACTCCAAGTTGATTTACTACATGATGGTGTACTGTAGACAACTTGTTTTCATTAACTATTTGGAATAAGTCAAGGTCTCCTGATATGAGAGCAAAGGAATGGATTAATACTTCCTGATTGCACTTATAGGGTCGGTCAACTTAGTTAGGCATTTTATTAGCTTTGGAAGGTCCATTTACAAATAGGGATTTTGCTTTGTCAGGTCTTATATTCTGGTTTATTCTGAATATAATATTGTATTGTTGCAACTTCCTCATACACATAGAGCCCTTTCCTCCACAGTAGCCCATACTATGCTTTAAACTGCGCACTATGTCCAATACCATCTGTCCTTAGCTTGGACCAACTCCCCAGTCTTCTCAATGGAGGTCAGAACAAGTGGTTGAACTTTTACTGAAAGACATGGATCCTCAGTGACACGTCGTGATTGAAAGTATTCTCTAAGAAACGGACACATCTTTGGCATTGCATCAATGAACTAAGGCACAGTTATGGTCTTCTGTCCAAGCCGTCACACATTTTTGGGGGGCTTTTTCCGTTTTCCCTCGCTCCAATTCTCTCTGTTGGTGTGTGTCCGTGTCTACCCCCTTGTTTCCCCTCTACTCTGTCATAAAGTGATTCATCTTGGTCATGTTTCAAAGGGCGAGCGCTCTCCCGTCATTGGCTGTCGGCGTGACAACACCCACAGGGTCCGGTTGGGGAGGGGGGGGGGGGGCTATTCTGCGGGGAGTAAACAACGTTAAATGAGGCTCCAACATTCCTGCGCGTGACTACGTCTGAACGCAGACACTGCCTCCTGAGGAGGTGGTTTGAGTTTTGTGTTCACTTGAAACAATGTTTGAACAGAAAGGTCTCTATTGTTCCTCTACTCGGGGCGAACCAGAATTCATCAGAAAGCTTTTTTTTACTTAAGTTGTTAGTAAGTACTTAAGGTTAAGTAATAGGACAAATAGACCTGTTATCAAGATTGGGAAAGGAAGAAGTTTTGGGCTTTTTTCATTCTGATTGTGTCTCTTTCTCCCACTCTCCTGGGATGGGCTTCATTCAGATGATTCATTGTTCGTATCCCAAAAGCATTCCAGGCCGGTTGAATAAGTTGAATATCTGAAACCACTTGTGTCCACTTAGTGGTACGATTTAGCAATTATTTGTCGACTCAATGTCTGCTGTTCATGACCCTTGTGATTTTCAAGGAGACCTGCCAATGATTGGCTGGGCTAGAACCTTCTGATCTTCCAAAGGCGTAGTCCTGGACTACATGGCAATGTCCACATGCAGTGAACATCCGAGAGAAAGAGGTTATGGTTTACGAGGAGTTTGTAGCGTGTAGGGGGGGGGGGGGGGATCTGTGTGCCTGAGCACTTGCATATTTGATGTCTGACTCCAACACTGGCTCCTGCTGGTCAGTCAGAGGCACTGCATTTGTGTATAAGGCTTAGACAGGAGGAAAGGCTGTGATTTGATGAGTGCCGACGACTAACAGGCACTAGATGGTGCAATCCGTCTGTCCCTACCAAGTCCTGACTTATCTGCGTCAAAATGACAAACACCTTTTTGGTTCTCCCCTCTATTCAAAATAGCAAATATTTCAAACGTAATTTTAAGTATAATATACAGAATCCACATGTGACAAAATGTGACAGCCTTATTCCAAAATATATTTTTTTACCTCAGAATTATACACAAAATACAACCATAATGACAAAGCGGAAAACTTTTCGGTAAGATTTCAGCAAATGTCTTAAAAATAAATAACTAAAAATAATCACACGTACATCGGTATTCACAGACTGTTTCCAATGTTGATCCTTGAGATTTCTGTGGCTTAATTGGAGTCCACTCGGGCTAAATTCAGTTGCATGGACGGGATTTGGAAAGGCACACACACAAGGTCCCACCGTTGACAGTGCATGTCAGAGCACAAACCGAGCATGACATCCTTGATAAAAGCCTGTTCCAGATCGCCTTCAGACTGGGGCGACGGCTTCTTTTTCAGCAGGACAACGACCCCAAACACACAGATATCAAAGGAGTGGCTTCAGGACAACTGTGAATCCTTGAGTGCCCCGGCCAGAACCCAGACTTCAATCCGTGTGAACTTCTCTGGAAATATCTAAAAAAGGCTGTGCACCAACGCTTCCCCTCCAACCTGATGGAGCTTGAGAGGTGCTACAAAGAGAAATGGGAGAAACTACCCAAAGAAAAGTGTGCTTAACTTGTGGCATCGTTTTCAAAAATACTTGGGGCTGTAATGGTTGCCAAAGGTGCATCAACATAGTTTTGACCAAATGCTGTGAATGCTACATGTACATATGATTTTGTAGGTATTGTTTTTTGACAAATTTTTAAAAAAAAAATCCAAAAGCCTTTTTCACTTTGTCATTTTGATGTTTTGTGTGTCGAAGCCCGAGGGAAGAAATGGTTTCATCCATTTTGGAGATAGGTCGTAACATAACAAAATGTTGGAAAACCAATGAGAAGACTTTCTGGAAGCACTGTGTATAATATGTAGGTAGCAATAATCAGTCCACTTAATAAAGATTACTGAAGTAAAAACGTGGCTTTAATTCCAACTTGGCTTATGACAAATGAACTTTTTGCTGACGTCCGATTTTCGATGCCTGCGGATTTGCCATGTGTTAGGGGTCTTTTCTTGAACACTGCCCCCAGTATAATGAAGTCCTCCTTCCCTTTCAGGTAAGATAAGAACGGAAACACAGAATCCAGAATTGCTCCCCCCACACACACCATTCAAAGCTACATCATCTCACAGTTTGTTTCACATGGTCACAATCTCCCTTTGTTTTTCTGAGCAGAATAGTGCATGCTTGAACGTCATTTTTGGAACAGGCACTGCTATTCACAGTGAGTTCTCAGAGTAACACCATTAAGAGTTTAGAAGTGGGTTTTATGTTGATGTGTTGCGGTGGATGTGTTACGTATGTGTCATGTGTTTGAGTGTCCTCTGTGTGTCTGGAGGCGGGCAAGAGGTAAAAAGTTGAACAAGTTCCCACGAGAATGTTTCACGCAAGTATCTCAGTACAGGAAACTGTGGTCACCGAGGCTTTAGCTCACATCTGTCTGTTTATATCTCAGACCAATCAGCGGAACTGTGTGTGTCTGCGTTTCTATTGCGTACGAGTGTGTTTGTGTGTGTGTGTGTGCTTGTTTGTGTGCGTACATGTGGCTATGGGTGTGTTTGTGTGTGTGTGTTTGTGTGCGTGCATAAGGATATGGGTTTGTGTGTGTGTGTGTGTGCGTGTGTGTGTTTGTGTGCGTGCATTTGGGTATGATGGTGTTTGTGCGTGCGTGCGTGCGTGTGTGTGTGTGTGTGTGTGTGTGTGTGTGTGTGTGTGTGTGTGTGTTTGTTTGCGAACATGAGAGTATGGGTGTTTTTTGGTGTGTGTATACACGTGTGGCGCTTTCTAGACAGTTGCAATCAGGCGCCGTCTCCCCACGTGTCAGGTGATCCGGGGGAAAACCTTACAGGAAGTGAGGTTAGACTCAGAGAGGTCACGGTGGGATCTTGCTGACAATAGCAAGGTCAGACAGCAGACACACAGACACAGACACAATCACATCCTAACTGTCTGTTAGCTATGATCCACCACAGACTTGCACTTTCCATTGGTAGATGAGTCGGTTGCAAGCTGCCATTGTTCCACAGTTGAATATCAAACCAGCGTGAGGAACGCACAAGTGCACACTGCACACAGAGTTATACTTTTAATAGGAGAATACAAAAACACAACCTGTGTGTTTACATCTCTGAGTGGAATTTAGCAAAATTCTGGAACTGTATTTTCACATCTTAACGCATAACAAAGGAGATGTGAGGGATACGGTTAGGAATAGGAATGTCTCTCACACATCAGCTCACGTATCTATAGGCTGTCTGGTCCACGGAGAGCTGCAAGGTTGGCTCCTCCACGCCACTGCGACACACACACACACACACACACACACACACACACACACACACACACACACACACACACACACACACAAGCACATGCCTGCATCAAACCATCGAAATAGACCGCCATTGAAATTTTTTAAGGTTTTCCTGTCATCTCGCTTTGCGTTTCTATAAGTTGACTTTCTTTATGACTAGTTGTAGTGTTGTTTTTATGCTTTTTCAATCCACTCTCAGTTACACTGTATTAATATTATTATGAAAATTATCCCCTGGTGTCTAATAACCTCCTCTGCAGGGATTTCTTTAATTTAATTTCTTTAATCTTTACACTTTCATCGGCGAGCAGTGAGCGACACGTCATGCCAGGCGTGGCGCCCCCTACCTGAGGACATATGTAACACAGATGACACAGCGTGGCTGGTGGCAGCTGGTGGAGGATTTGGAGGAGCGCGAGCAGGGGGCTACGGCACTGTGGCTCTCCACCCACACATAGCCTCCGCCTTTCACCAGCAGCCTGTACAGTCCACTCACTGAGTGGAGCTTGGAACACACTGTGAAAAAGGATGGGGAGTAAGAGGTAGTGACCGTGTTAGCGTGCGTGCGTTCGTGTGTGTGTGTGTGTGTGTGTGTGTGTGTGTGTGTGTGTGTGTGTGTGTGTGTGTGTGTGTGTGTGTGTGTATCTGTTGCTCTACTCACAGTTTGTATGACTCTTTGCCAGGCACTTTATGTCCAATATGTGACACAACTCATAGACTGAGTGACCCAAGAGCTCTTCTGGACTGTATCCAATCAAAG
>JAVQJS010039997.1:0-11029 GCA_036024795.1 Galaxias rostratus
CCTGTGTCTATGTGTCTGCATCTGTCATTGTGCATATAGGGGCTTAGGGTGTGTGTGTGTGTGTGTGTGTGTGTGTGTGTGCGGGGGGGGGGGCTCTTGATAGTAATGCTTGTTGATGGTTTCAGAGATACTTCATTTCAGAAACAGGGGCCTCATTAACTGCAGTCTTCATCAGGCAGCGAGTGGCCACATTAGGGGTCCACAGGAAGTTAGAGTACAGCAGGAGAGTGCATTAGGGAAGCCTGGGGAGACGCACGCTTTTCCCTGCAGCTCCTTCCACATCTTCTTTATATCTTAATGTACCTTTCAGAGGAATTCAGATAGAGGTCAATAATTATGCATTCTGAATAATTCAAGCCATCCTCTTAGTGATTGTGCTTTTTAGGGACTCGGACATTGATAGCATGGTTTACTGCTTCCTATGTCTGGGGCAAGGCCTGGCTGGATGAGTCAGTATCAACAATGTGTGTTTCAGCCAACACTAACCTCTCATCGGGTTAATTAGCTGATGTACGTACTGGCCGACAATGGAGGGGGATTTGAAATGGGTTAGAATTGGCCAACTGGACAGTTGTCAGATTTGATGACCCCGTTTATTTGATAAATTAGAGTCAAAGACCAACTATTATTCAGAGCAAAGAGCGATATTTTCAAAGCGAACCTAGCAGCAGACCTCCCCAACCGTTCCCGAAAGAAGGGAATGACGCTTAAAGCTCTGTCACTATTAAATACAAATGTAAAGAGATGGGAACAAATGATCCCGCACAGATAGATCGGAGTGGTCAGAATTTGACGCCCGCCGTGCCTATTAATGCAACTGGTTCAACGCTAGCCACCGCAGTGTGGGAATGTTTGAAAAAAATCCCCAAACTTTCTCTACAAAGCCGCCTCGCAACGTTTCACTGCACGCAATAACATCGTCCAGCCACACAAGTCCTCTTTTCAGCCACCGATTATTAACACATCGACGAAAGTGATAGAGAATGTTTCACTGTAGCGGCACAATATTTATATTTAACTGTTTAGAGGAAGCATTGACAAACATGTCACACACCTGCAATTTTACAGTATTTGGCACTGTGGTTTAATGTCAAGGAAGGAACCCGTACAGTAGGGTTTTTCAGGAGACAGGGAGGAACACTGTAATTACTGTCTGGAGATTCATCTAGTCACTGCATAAAATAGTGTTTATCCAGTCTCCCTTGTTTCTGTCTTGGCTGAGGGAGGGGAGGGTTATGTTTTGCACAATGGAGACAGCCAGAGCAATCAGGAAAAAAAAAAACTGGGGCTCCAAAACGTTCACTCTCTTTCTCTCTCTCTCTCTCTCTCTCTCTCTCTCTCTCTCTCTCTCTCTCTCTCTCTGGTTCTCTCTCGCTCTGGTTCTCTCTCTCTCCCCCTATCGTTTTCTTGTTCTCTCTTTCTCCTCCTCTCTCCAGCTCTTCCCCCTCTTCGGATGAGAAAGGGCGTCAGAGAAAACGAGCTCGCTCTTTCCCCCCATCTGACACACCCACACACAAATAAACATAAAAAGCTAATTTGTTAGCGCCCTCATTTTAGAAGCAGAATATTGTTGGCGAAAAGTAATGCTTTGTCAAATGTTGACATGTGTTACAAACATGGGGCCCCTCAGAAGCAGCAGCAGCAGCAGCAGTGTTTGGAGAGCGCATTGTCGGCACATGGAGTGAAGATGCTTTGAAATCAGATTAGCCTCCAACCAGCCCTGCCTCTCCCCGTGCTCATGTGCATAATTTGCAATGATTTTATAAGCATGCATGTGCTCGTGAGTAAAGATTGCAATGCGATCAAGCCCTTACCGAATCTCTTTGTAATTTGTACAAAAAATGTTGTTTGACAGAGAGTTTGTCATAGGTGTGATGTTTTCAATGCTTAGAAGTGGGGTTGGCCCTTTCTTTGCCGGCAGGGATTTGTGTCCTCTTGCGAGGATTCTCTAGATGTTATTTTGGGCCTAGTGTGTAGACACCACCATGTGAGAGCCCACATACGCCTGTCACTAAGCCTGCCTTCCCTTGGCTTTGGGTCAGGGTGACACTGGACAGGGGGAGGGTAAACTCACCCCCGCCCCCGCAAAAATGAATAAAAATTGGAAAACAACAAGCAAGGTCCTTAATACAGGAACACTTGCAATATGCTGATGTTTTCTTTTGCACACTGTGCTTGTTAAATTGCCTTTGACTGCGTGCATCAGTAATGAAACTTTATGTCCTTGTAGAGAGGGCAGCAAGTCCGTTCCAGTTAGGACCGGGACCATCTTCCTTGTCTGGCTTCGTAAGACTTTTTTTTAAATACCCGTCCTTATGAATAAATGAAGCCCACAGAGTCATTTTTTTCCATATTTGTGTAAATTGCTTTAAAAGCATTTTATCATGTCATAAAAAAGCGCAATTGATCTGCTGGGCATAGCCCATTGGACAGCTGTGTGTTTTGTTAATGGCCACTTTGCTTCAAGCAGCTTATTAAAAAATTTATATAGAAATGCTAAAATTGCATAAATTATTTAGACACAAAGTAAGCTCTTTTTTCTTGGTCAGTAGGGGAACGGGAGCTGTTATCAGCGTGGACATTTGCTATGGTATATTATAACCTGAATCACAGTAATATATCTGCTCCAGACACATGTGTCCTTTCCAACACACCCCCACACATGCAGAGGCGCAGAAAAAAGTATATATTTTTTTGATGACTTCGTTTCAGCAACCACGGAATGTCACCCATATCCTGGTTGATTGTACTTTGGAGTTTTATGATGTTTTTTCATTGATTTGTTTCCCCGGCGCAGCTGCCGACCTCTATTGAGGGACGAACGTAATCAGCGCTGACGCAAATTAGATGGTTATTCGTTTCGAAAATTGACAGAAAAACAATAAAAAAGATGAAATGCTCCCAAATCAATAGATATAATGAAATTCAAATAATCCGAGAGATGAGGTCTCCATGGCAACTGATAATGTGGAAAAGAAAACAATTTAATAAAGGACAGACACGCTTTGAAAACAGATTGGGGGGGTAGCTGTAAAGCAGGCAGAGGAGAGAAAGGAGGGGGGAGAGAGAGCGAGAGAGACGAGAGGGAGGGGGTTGTTTGCGGGTGCAGTGGTCGGTCCAGGGCTTGTTTCCCCTGGCGTGTGAAGGATCTGTGTCTGTCCCAAGGACACCAGAATAATTAGAAAAGCTTTCAGGCCAGAAAGTGCAGATTCAGGTTTTAATACACAAAATTATTTCAGGGGCAGTGAATAGGAAAACCATTTGTTGGTGACCTTCCCCAGGGCCCCCGGTATAGGGCAAGATGGTGGCTGCGTGGCAGTGCTGCCTGAGTTATGGCATATTTGTGTTTTTATAGTGGCAAGGGGAATGGAGTTACGGGGGTTAGGGGGACGAGTGAGAGGGGAGTCAGAGGGTGTCACTGTGAGGGCTTTGCTAGAGGGGGGTTGAGGTTTGGCAAGTGTATGTGTGTGTGCGCGTGTGCGTGCGGGCTTGCGTGTGCCTGTGACGCTGTGTGTGTGACGCTGTGGGGCCTGGCTAGCTAGAGTTTGGAAGAGAGAGCATCGGGAAAGGGGGAGAGAATGGGGGAAGTTGCAGATCTGGCTGTATTTACAGATCACTTGTCAAAGAGCCATTTAAGGGGAATGTGCCCATCCCTGCACAATGACAACCGAGGTGTCTGTTTAGAGCGAAAAGACAACAATAGAAGAGCGAGTCAAACAATGTTTCTGGCTATTGAAGACAGATAGGGCAGAGGGGTGGCAAGGGGAAACGAGTGGGTGTTAAGTGACTTCATTTGTAGTCTATTTAAGGTGTGTTTGAGTTTTCCCCATGCAGTTCTACCATGTCTAACATGGGGAATGTCACAAGACCAAACAGCTAGGGAATAACCATCTTATCGTTTTCTTCTCAAGTCATATTATTTTCCTTCCTTCATAATGATCTGAGTCTTACTTCGAAGGGACAGCTGAATCTGCCACGCAATGAGACCATTTGAAAATGCAAACAGTGATTGCAATCTATAGTTCCTATTTTCAGATGGCTTCATACAATTCATTCGTCTAGCCTTATTAGCTAATCAAATGTACTGTTTCTGTTGCCCTGTTTCAACATCCGTGTGCTATTATTTGACATCCTATTTAATTTATTGCTCATTGTCAACGTTTTCAGGTTGGCCGTGCTGGGTGTGGGGCCTGTCTGTCAAATGTGCTCAACATCTATTTTTGTGTTATTAAATGGGTTTGTTTTAGTCAAATAAAGGCGATACACCCTCTGTTCAAATGATGCCAACGGCTGCTCCAGGATATCAAGTCTTAAGTGCAGATACTCCTTATCCTGTTCCTTAAAGCAATAAACAATTCGAAAAAAAGCTCACACACGGTTTAGGCTGAGAAACACGACACAGGAATCTGGAACGACATCTACATCAGCATCGTTACATTGATCCCTGTACAAAAGTTGAGAAAGATTTGATCAAGTTTTTACCGTCCGCATGTTGGACTCAAAGGAATGGACAATTTGAAACAATTTGAACAGGTTGTTATTACGCACACAAATGTTAAAAATAGCGTGTTTATGTACATACCGGGAGTTTCACAGTCTCACTTGAACTCCGTACATTCATCCCGTTCTCCTTTCTGTCATATATTACCGACAACAAAACAGTGACACTTTAGGCAGTACAATGCCACTGCTGATTCTGATCCATGACTGTGCGTTCCCCATTACTCTGCACCAATCCTATTTAGGATTTCAAACTCTTCAGCTCGACAGCTAATATTCCAAGTAGTGCAATGTGAAAAGCGCCCCACAAGTAGGAGAGAAACTAGAAATTCCCCACTGTAGGATAGCTGACAGCCTTCAAATGTAGGATGCCTATGTCAATGAGGGCTGTTTTCTTTTCTTTTTTAAATCAATCCTTCTGGGGACATAAAAAAAAATTGATTGAAACCCGAGGCATAAAACCTGACCAATGTCCGCTTGGTGTGTGCGCGTGCGTGCGTGTGTATTTGTTCCTGTGCCTGTGCGTGCGCGTGCTGACAGGGGCATATGTGCGCGTGGCACATGTTATCGGGATCAACAGCTTCAGTTGCAGCGGCAGTGTGTGCTCAGTGCTGGTGTGTGCGGGCGCCTCCCAAGTTCTCTTGCGCCCGTTTCCGTCGTCCCCCGGTCCCCTCTCTCAGGCCACTCACTGTGACTGATACGGTGTAACTCGATCTGTGTGCGCCCCCGTAGCACACTCTGGGGGCCCGGTGCCAGGCCTGAGCCGGGACAAACAGGGCCCAACAGGGCCAGCAGGCAGCGCCCCGTGGGCGACACCCACTCCACACCTGTCTCTCAGACACACACATGCGCACACGCACGCAAACGAACACAGCGGCGCGGCACAGACTCTCATTGTAACAGTGACAGGAGGGCGCCAGTTAAGTGGCTTCCCTTCCCGGGCCTGTTTTTCCACTGGCTGTGGGGTGAAGAGGGTGATGAAGGACCCCTACTGGTAGAGTGGGTAAACTCGCACAGCCTTGACATCTGTGTTCCGGAAAAGGAGGGAGGGAAGGAAGAAGCAATAGAAGGGGGAGGAGGGGTAGGTTGGGAGAAGAGAGACTGGGATGGAGAACAACAAGAGAGGGAGAGAATGCAAGAGAGAGAAAGAAGGATAGAGATAGTGAGAGGAAGAGAGAGAGAGAAAGAGAGAGAGAGAGAGTGAAAGACACCACAAACAACGTGCTCAGAGATCAGTTGAGAAAAGAAAATGCCTTGCTTTGTGGAGAGAATTCTTCCAGAGCAGGAGGCAGAGGTGAGACAGAGCACAGAGGGCGGTCGCCTGCCAGGTAAGACAATCTCTCTCTCTCTCTCTTTCTTTCTCTCTCTCTCTCTCTCTCTCTCTCTCTCTCTCTCTCTCTCTCTATCTCTCTCGTTCTTCTTTACTGAAACTCTCGTTCTCTCTCTTCTATTGGGTAGTGAAACCAGGAGGTGCAGAGGTCTACTGCTGCTGGTGGCAGTTAGTGTGAGTCAGGCACGCATGTGTAGTGATGTGGTGGGTGGTGTCAAAGGTTGAGTACACTTTTGTGTAAGAGAGAGCAAGAGAGAGGGAGAGAGAGAGACGGAGCGAAGGAAAGAGGGCTTGCAGATAACAAGGACATTTTGCTTCTTGGCCAATATTTGGTTTTAGATATTTGTCAATAAAAATATTCTTTATTTTTATTAAAAGCTTTTAATCTATGTATTTCCTGCAATACTCATATTTTGTGAAGGCAATAGTGTGAAAGTGTACCCACATTTTTCTAATTGAATTATGTTCAACCTTAATTAAAATAAAAATGTATATTACGTGCATTTATTCTCCATGTGGGGGCTGGTGGCAAAAACCAAATATTTTCTAGAGACTTTTCCGGTTATCTGAATTGCTTGCGGAGCTGAAGTGGTTGAGTTGTAGTATTGATAGAGGTTTATCAAACTGCTGTTGGGAAGGAAGGGTTTGTCAGCGATGGGATTTTCCACAAAGCTGGTGTAAACAGAGTGTGGAGAAGGGTAAATGAGTCCTCTTCTCTCCTCTTTTCTTGAGACATTGTTCTGAGAGGAATAATCTTCCTTGTGTACGATTCGATTCCCCATTTGGTTAAATAAATACTGTGACTCTGAATATAAACAGATTGATGTGTAGCCCTCTCTCTCTTTCTTGCTAAATGATCCTGCTTGGTGACAGTGCTCCGCTTGGGCCTGATATCACTAGACTAGGCCGCTGAAGGGAAAGAAAAAGAGGGGAAAAAGAACAAGTTGGCCAGCTGATCTTCACGCCAGTTGTTTATTTGTTTTTATAACAAACGCAACCGGTTTCCCGAGTAAAAGGTGAAGTCAGAATTGAATTTGGCTTGCGTTACCGTGGCGATCTGGCAACAGCTCCTGCGTCCCAGAGGACTACTGGAGTTGCTGTGTGTGCCTTTGTGTGCTTTTGTGTGCACTGGCTGTGTGTTTGATTTCGCTTGCTCGCCGGAGTTGGTGTGTGGCTCCATTTGCAAAAGTGAGGTTTTACTAAGCAGACATTTCCCCCCTCTGTTTTCACTGTGACCTGGTAGGAGATTGATGACTGAATTGTAGAGTCTAGGTTAACAGTAACTGGTGATTTATTGAGATACTTATGGTAAGTGAGTCCACAAAGATCGAAAAAAGAAATCCTTTTAAGTATATGTTGAAAAAAAAATCCCTTTTTGGGTAAGCTTGTTTTTACTGCTGGATAAATTTACAAACATTTTTTACCAAAGTTTCTGCGAAGTAAATGTTTTCCTCCTTTTGTGGTCACAAGCTTTATTCTGCTTCTGACTGGTTGATGTGGTCTTTTTACTAGCTTTGAAAACTAGCTGCTGTTACATTTTTGTATCTGTGCATGATAGGGGAATGCTTTATGTGCTTTAAGTATCGTGCTCCAACAAGTGCATCATGTGTTCTGGCAGCCTCTTAGCCATAAAGCCTCTAAAAATCTGCATGCAATTGTAAAGGACTCAGACACTTTCTGTTTGACTCTTTAACCCACTGATATCATCTTTACTGGGAATCCCTTTTCAACTAGGGCTTGGAGAGCCAGTCCCACTTGAATGTGAACTGCGGCGCTCTCGCTGTATGTGGAATAAGGAATAATGCTTCCCCATGAAGAGGGATGGCTTCCATTTTTTTCAAGCCACCTTTTAGACTGAGTGAAATGTTTCCCTGTTTCGCTCAGGGACGACTTTATTTCTTACCAGGGATTTAACACTCACTCAGTTGCCCCATAAATACAACATCCCACAGCCCTTTGCTAGCCATAACTCATACGTTTACTCTCTGTCTAACTCATATAGCAGAGCCAAGGCTTGATTGTCTTCCACCTCTTTCTTTCCCCCTCTCATGTTGCACATTTGTCATTTTCTCTTTCTCTTTTCTAATCTCTGTCCTTCAGACTTTCTCAGCTGATTTGTGACGGAATTCTCTCCGACGTCTGCTTTACCGGTTGCCTCTGAGGAGAAATGTACATTTAAAGATGAGCCGACCTAATCTCCTCCGGGCTGTTTAGAGGGAATCTAATGCTCAAAGAATGAGCGAAAACAACACGAACGTCTCTCTTTGCATGTCATGACACAACTGCAGCCCAAAGAATGAGGAAAGCCTTGTGATTTTGATATGAAGGTTTCTGGAAAGAAACCAAGATAAAAAAAGAACTTTTAAGCCACCTGTTGTAACCAGCATTTCCCTTTAATTGGATAACCATTGTGAAGTGATTTTGAAAGCAAAGATCTGAGATAAGATGCCGTGCTTAAACATCGGCGGGGTCTCTTAGTATCTCTTTGTCTTCACAGAAACTCAACAGGATCTCTTAACATTTTGATAATAAAAGAATCAAACCAAATGTACTTCTGAAAGAGGTGTCAAGTAGGCAGCATGTTGTTACTGAGCTAGACTAAAACCATTTCAGTTGCAGAAGATGAAAGGCACGAAGACACCACTGTGTCACGAGGAATCAGCACAGTCGAAATGTTTACTAATCTGATTTCGATCAGTAGTTGGGCAGAGGCAGTGGTTGTTGCAGCGCTGCTGTATTGGTTAAGATCTGGCTGCCGGTACCTTCTGTTCTCTGCCGTTAGTCCCACCGGCCTGGGGAGAGCCCACACTGACAACCTCTCAAGCATCTAAAGACCCTCTGAAGTCAAACTCGCCTATTTTGATGACATATGACGGCCCTGGCGTTTTGTTGTATTTGCTTCTGAAACAAAAGGGGGCCGTGCTTGGAGAAATAACCCTCAGCGCTCACTGGGGTGGGGGGGAGGGAGGGCGGGAGGGAGGGAGGGAGGTATAGTTCCCCTTCGCCTGTCTCTTTGCTCTTCCCACTGTCCTTCTCTTTTCTTTTTGATCTTACCATCAAATCTTCCCTCGTTTTTATGAGTGACGCTCACCCAAAAGTGGCTAGGGAAATGTCTGTAAGAAAAAGACATTTGAGAAAATATGCCCTAGCAAGCCATCACCTTTGATAAAGACATGGTGCCATTAGGGGAGGAAGAAAAAAAAAGTAGAATGAACATTGTTAATGAAAAATGCCATGCGCAAGGGAACATTCCTCCCAAACCTACTTATTACTCTAACAACGTCAAATCAACATTCTTTGGCGCACATGAAACACACTCTGTGTAGTATGCATGCAAGTAGTATAGTTTTAATGCCCAACATTGTTGTCAATAGGAACCATGAGACCAAAACCATTGATAAATGACATAACCTCGTCCAACCACGTTGAGAGTGCGTATTAGACAGGATACAGGCTCTAAAGCATGGCCAAGGTTTATTGGCAGGATGTGCTTTAGGGCTCCAGTCCAGCTGAGCCAGCCCCAGAGTTTGCCCAAGGCCCAGGGTGGATGTGTGCGGACCTCGGACATCTCACTGTGCCCTTATTACACATCAGTTGGGTACCAAACCCATGTGATGAAACACCACATGATAATTACTATGTGCGCACCCAACACGCAAACACATATTAGAACACACGCTGGCGCACACGCACACACTGTCACCACTGCTGGCACAGTATCAACTGTGTTGTGGACTGGCATGAGATTGGGGCTGGAAGCAAGAGCAAAGAGGCGAGAGCCAGGGATGTTAGCTTTAATAATTACTACCTCCATAGAGAAGCAGTGGAGGGGACAGTGAGGCAAGTACACAGAGAGGGCCCCGTGTGTAGATAATGAAGGGGTAGCATTGCAGTTCTGACAGCGTTAATCTGGGAACACTCGGTGTGTGTGTGTGTATGTGTCTGTGTACATTTATACTGTAGGGGTGTTTGAGTGTGGGGGTGGGTTTCCCCTGATATTTACCCTGCCGCTAAGACCTTCAAGCCCACCTGACAATACAGTTTAACTAACTGAAGTGACATGCCCGCCTCTCTCTGTCTGTGAACGACAATCACGGAGGACTACTTCATGCCCTCGTCCTCCGCACTAATGCCCTGTACTGGGACTGCACCTATCAGCACCTATACTCGTCTCGCTCACACAAGAGAAAACGGAAGAAAGAGAGAGCGAAGGAAAGGGAGCGGACCCACCCTTCCCTTTTTTTCTTTCTCTTTTTTTTTACATCCAACCTGTTCTTCTCTCTTTTCTTCTCTTACCATTTGAAGTTGGTAGGCACTTGTTTAAGCCTCGCTGCGTGCCAACACTCTGAGAGAGTGCTATGAATATGCATCAGCGCAGCATATGGTGGCGGTAGCGCTGGGACTAGGTGTGTCCAGAAGGTAGAGCGCTACCGATGCATTATTCTTCCTTCAAATTACCACGCTGCCAATCCAGCAGGAAGTCGCGAGGTGTTTGCCACCTCTTTAGATGGGGCAGGAGCAGCACTCCGATCGCGCAAAGCTACGAGAACGGAAAGCTGTGACAAGCACAGTAGTGGGCCCTGTCGAGTTCCTGGATTTAGTGGAGTTTTATGGCGAGTTCAGAGCCAGCGCTGGCTGATTCAAGCGTGATTAAAAGTGATATTTCTGACACGTTAGGTTGCGCACGGGAAGTAACCTTCTCTAACGCGTTCATTATTAGATGCATGACAGACCTGAATATTTATAAAATAGGTTTTAATAATTAATAGCAGCAATCTGCTCCCGTAATTCATCAGATTTGCACTTCAACAGAGTATCAGTTTTCACTTTAAAATAATAATAAGAGGAATATTAATCTTTCAGAAATGTAAAACGGGCAGATGGATGTGGCCTAAATATTCAAATATTCAATTCGAAAGTGTAACTCAAATTAGTAGTTTTTCTAAATATATTTGAATCACCAACACTGCCGTATGGAGAGACTTGGTTGTTTATACGCAAGTTCTTGTAAATATGGTACCAGGGTGGGTGTAGAGTGCACTATCACATACAATGAAAATGTATTTGTTTTGAGTCATTGCAACGCTCCTTTTAGATACTGTGCCCAAAAGCAGTATTTATTTGAAAGACATCTCAGGTGTTTGAACTTTTGATGGTGGAGCGGGGTGTGTGTGTGTGTGTGTGTGTGGGGGGGGGGGG
>JAVQJS010040018.1:0-21304 GCA_036024795.1 Galaxias rostratus
ATGGAGTGGCGATCCGTCCAGGGTGTACCCCGCCTCTCACCCGAAGTCAGCTGGGATAGGCTCCAGCCCCCCCCCGTGACCCTGCATAGGATAAGCGGTTCTGATAATGGATGGATGGACTTAGTTTCTGCAGTTAAGTAAATAAATCAGCAACCAGTAGATGGGGTTTTACCCAATGATACTTTTATTTGATCATCTCAAATCAGAATTATCAACAGTATCATGTCTGATGCAACCATACACAAAGCTAAAGGAGGTTGGAGGGAACATCTAATTGTTTGGCATTGACCAGAGCTTGTGGCAAAAAGTTCACACAGCTTCTTGAGTGACTGGATCCTTTACTCCATATGGTAGTTCTTAAAGGTGGACTCCGAGGTTTAAGGTCTGCCCGTTTAAGAGTAGGGTTGACACTTGTGTGAAAAGATAAGACCGTCTGGCATTTCATTTTGAACAGGTTAACTTAGAATCACAGGTGCCACAGTGCATCTGTAGAACACCATGGACACATTTTAACATGATCAGAAAATGGGGGTACTTTGATTTCAATTTGAATGGCATAAAACTTGGTCAAAAACTGCAAGCCTTCGACTTCAGATTTCACACTAATACTGTGCCTCGCCCATCTGCTCGTGCTTTTAGAAGAGCTTTATGAAATTAAACAATGATGAAATATACTTTGTTTATTCATGTTAAAACAAGTGTTCAAAAATCCATTCCATAACACAAAGAAAACAAAAAAGAGTGGTCTGGGTTTCGGTCTGCCTTGCGGGGGTGTGGTCCCATCTGGCAGGCACGAGTCCAGAGATGTTACTGCAAAGCAAGATAGAAATTAAAAAGGGGTGATTATTGTGAACAACAATATCATTTTACACAGCAATCGTACAAACCAACCCGATATCTTGGTTACAAAAACGGAAACCCTTTTCAGCAGTAGACCCAGGTGGAGAAGAAAAATCACTCACGCATTTCTCAATCTCCAGGCCATCTTTAAAGAAGATCATGTAAGGCGTGATGCCATCCTCGCGGAAGTCCAGGAAGCCGATCATGCCCTCGGGATTCTGTGTCTCGCCTGTGAAAAACTACCAGGGACAGAGAGAGGCAGGTCAGGATTTTCACCCAGTCCAGTTGCGACACAAAATGATCCACCCTTCACAACCCTCGTTGACGCGACGACCATGGGCTTTAGACAAAAATTACTCCACTGCACGCTGCGTGATTATACTGAGAACAAAAGCAACGATTTCAATTAAGAATACCTGCAAGTTCTTAAAGTTGCCCATGAGCTTCTTGATTTCCTCCTGAGCGCCTGTCATGAAGGGCTTGACTCTGTCGGGGCTATCCTGGTCCAACTTTGCCTTGACCCTGGAGGCAATCACACACGTACGTTAGACATGTGGAAACCCATTCACACCGGATTGATTGATTTCCTTGGTGACACCAATAATTGGATACCAACGTTCTGATGTGCAACTCCTTTGAAATGTAATCTAAAGAATGACCCAACTCCCACACCTCTTACTCACGATTTCATGTAGTCCTTGATGTAGATCTTGAAGGATTCTTTGTTGAAGCTGGTCTCCTGCAGCTTGTGGTTGAGGACGATGTCCACTCCGCTGACTGTGCTGCTCTCGTTGCCCTCGACCTGCTCCTCGGCAGAGGCATTGGCCCCGATCAGTGCGTCGTCGATGTCTTCCGACCGGCTGACCATCTGATGGAAGCGGTGAGAGCCAAAGGGTGATGAGAATTGGAGGAAATTAAAGGGTGGTAGTGGTGGTATCATTCAACAACAGTAAAAGATCAACTTCAACTCAATGTGTGGGACCACATTCACTAAATATCAATGGCGCAAAAATATTTTCAAACTTGGGTGAATCAATGCCAAATTGGGTGTATTGCGGAAAACCAAGGGATAGTTTAGATGCCGTTCCAATGAATCACCTGCAACAATGTAGCATCATGTTGCAAATAATACATCACCCGGACACACCGTGAAGTCTATAGACCCCATACAGAGAGCGAATATCTGAATTGAAGACGCACCTTTCCTTCGACTTCAAACATCATTCCATTTGGCGACTCGGTGATTTTGTAAATGTCGGAGAACATTTCGTCCCCTGTAAAGATAGACCCCGTTAATTGTCTAACATCAGTGACAAACTTTTGCGTATTATTAAGCCGTAAATCCACTATGTGTATTAGTAACAATGATACGAATTCATTTGAATTGTGTGGTGATGAGGCGTTATTGGCAATGATGTTGTACTCCATGATTAGGTTACAATTCTACTTAAGTTAGTTAGAGTTGCGACTCGTTATAAAAGTTAGGTGACATCCTGCTTGCATTGAAAACAATGCCGCTGGTTCAACAAAATTATTGGAAGTGGCTGCAATATTCACGATAGCATCACTTGTCCTGAATTTACCATCAGGTAGGGTATTATCTCAATCAAGAACTTGGGAACCCCTTCGATGGCTTATTTTTAACAAAAATAAGGGACCACTGCGCTGAACAGATAAGGACGTGTGCCAAACATAGCTGTAGCTCGTCGTAACGCAGCTAACTTCACGAACCGGCTAACTGGCTTGCTACCACATGCAGTTGCTAAACGTTACCACTGACTGACAAGTCAGAAAACATGTATTGAAGCAGTAACTTAGTATAACTAGCAAGCAAGGATATAACAACCCACTGTTGTTAAATGATCACAATACTATCTTGCTTTTGTTTAGCGTAATCGGATGGCCTCACAAAACGTTAGAAATAAAAGCCGGTAAGGCCTAACTAGCTTTTGCGCCAAGACAAGCCGAAGGCCTTAGACTAGCAAAACTATGTCGGCAAGCTAACGTTAGCACACATTAATTTAGTTCTTCAAAGGCAATAAACGGTTAAGTATTCCTGTTTTAAATGGAGAACAAACATAGGCATGAAAACATTCATCCCTACCGGTGATGACGTCCTTGTAGATGATCATTTTGTCGGATGGAAAAAGGAAATTATCAGCCTCAAGACTCCTGAGCTCCCACACCCAACGGTACTTGATCAGAAAAGACAGAGTAGTGGCCTATGAGACGTGTTTATACACGACGACGTCATCAAAGAAGGCATTTACAGCATGTGACTTGTGAGGAACAATTGCGCCCCCCGCTGGCCATAGTGCTGGGTGATTTATCTGTAACAAGTCAGATAAGAAGGGCTCGGCATTCCTGATGAGTAAATTCCTTGTTTTTCTAAAACAGAACGAATTAATGATGTTCAGTGTAGTTTCTAATAAACTCCCTTGTAATATTTTCACTCGACCGTGAACGTGGTATCCACAACAACACCAAGATGTTAAGGCTACCAGTGTGTCAATTTCTTGTTTTAAAATACGTTTTATGTTATATTTATGTTGATATTGTGTATTTAACTGCGTTTTAAAGGATGCACTAACAGTCTCTGTCAGTGGCCCGTTCCAAAAGGCACATAAGATTTTGACACTGTTCTACAAATAAATAAATAAACCCCCCCACTGTCAACATTTCCTATGTACAGACAAAAACATCTCCAATCCTTGTTTTATGAAAGCAACTTTATTTTAAGACGCTAATTATTCCATCATATAATCTCAAAAGAATACGCACTGTGACATATGCAATTGTGGTAAACATCTGAAATACAGTAAAACAGAATCCTTTTGAACTACGCAATATTGTTATCAAACACAATATCACGAAACTATACTTGTTCATAATTTTCAAGATTTACAGATGGACAAAAAGGTTGTGCTTTTCAATAGTTTGCACATTATGAAATCTATAAACACAGACCACTTGGATAAAATACAATTCAAAGCACACAAAGAAAGACAATAAGGAAGGCCAGGAACACGGTTCCTAAACAACTCGTGGTGCGCTTGCTGACACACTGTCTCTTTCAAATGTAGCATCATCACTACCATCATCCAAAACAAGTGGAGCTGAAGAAGAAACCAGCGCTTTCAAATCCTTGCAACAAGCAAAGAAAAAAGACATTATAAAAAGTGTAATCCATTTACATTATACAGAGATACATATTCCGCGAGGAAAACCAGAGAGTTGTGTTAAATCTACCTCAGACACACCCTATAATGCATGCAGGTCCATACTTCTGTCTGGGGAAATAAGACTGAAAGAGAAACTCTGGCCGGCGCTCTGCATTTACATGAGAAATAAACCTTCCTTTTTCTTAGTGGAAATATAGAATAAAGCGGTTAACTTAATGGTACCTCCGCTCCCCAGCCCCGGTAACTCCTACAAGGCGATCAAAGCTACAACCCCAGTCTCTCAAGCTTGGTTCTAGAAATGTGCTCAACACGGTCAGACTCTCGGTGTTTAGTACACAGAGCAGCTTGGGTGAATGTCAAAACGAGTTCCGGGGAGGTGGTGGCCGGCGCGGCGGGCCTACAGCTGTCCGCAGTCGGTCACCACGATCCTCTTGGTGGGCTTGCCCGACTTGGTGCCCAGCTCACCCATCTGGCGCACCACGTCCATGCCGTCGCGGACGAAGCCGAAGGCGACGTGCTTGAAGTCCAGGTGCTCGCCCTTCTTCAGCGTGATGAAGAACTGGGAGTTGTTGGTGTCCCGGCCGCGGTTGGCCATGGAGAGCAGGCCGGGCCCCGTGTGACGCACGTCAAAGTTCTCGTCCTCAAACTTGCCGCCGTAGATGGACTTGCCGCCCGTGCCATCCTGGTTGGTGATGTCGCCGCCCTGGAGGCGGGGGAAAACCATGGCAACGTGTTAAGAAGTGCTGTGTGGACTCAAAAGGGTGTCGAGGGTCTTTTTTTTTTGCATTAGAACTGTCAATAAACTTGAAGCTGTATTGATGTAGGATGAGTTGTGAGGTTAACTGACGTAGCCCTTTAGAAAGTGGTGAGTTCTATTCACAGCTCAGCACTTCTATTTAATCTCTATGGGAACATATGTCTTGGCAAGCTCATATGATATAACTGAGGACTGTAAAACATTTCATCTACTCTATTTATAAGTCTAGTACTGATAAGATTAGACCGGGACATCCCTCTTTTCATTCACACCTCACCTGCCACTACGGCACACCTTCCTGCCAGAGTTACTATTGGAAACCTGTTGTGATAAGTTTCCTGAAGTTTGCCTGGTCTGGCTTGTAAAACGAAACCTACTCCACTAAACCCTAGTCTCAGGTCAGATGATTTGGCAGCGGAAACCCCATTCCCGACTCACTTGACACATAAAGTCTGGGACGACCCTGTGGAAAACGGAGTTCCGGAACCCGAATCCCCTCTCTCCGGTGCACAGCGCTCGGAAGTTCTCCGCCGTCTTGGGAACAAGGTGCGAGAAGAGCTCCACGGTGACGGTCCCGAGGGGCTGGTCGTCGGCGGCGACCACCAGGAACACCTGGGGGTTGGTCTCCCGGGAGTGCTCCTGCACTCGGGACAGCTGGGGGGTGGAGGTCAGCGGCGAGGCGGCCGACTCCGCCATCCGGCGCTGGCACTCGCAGAACACCTTCCGGAAGGACTCGGCCAGCTCCGCGGTCTTGAACTTGGCGGCCAGCTGCTCCACCTTGCCTTCTCCCTCTGGACGAACGGGTGTTCATAGAAACAAAGAGACCACAGCAAAGGGAGAACACTCTTTAGAAGGGTGGAGAGGAAACGGACCCGAAGGCGTGGCGGCCGCCGCGTTGACGTGCGCGCCAGCGTGAGGAGACGGCGTGCGCCCGGGTACCTGCGTAGTCGGTGGCCGTCCACACCAGCGCGTTGGCCGAGGTGTTCATGGGCTTGAGCTCCATGTTGTCGGCCAGGGTGTGGTTGGCGCACACGCGCAGCACCTGCTCCCGGCGCATCAGTACGCGGTAGAAGCGCTTGTCGGGGTGGAAGAGGATCTTGATGTCGCCCACGCCGCGCTCCTTCCACTGGCTGCTGTCGCGGTCCCAGCGGTAGAGCTTGGTCCGCTCCTTGAAGAGGATCTCCTCGTCCTCCTCGCCGGACTTCACCTCCACCTGGGGCAGGAGGGGAGGAGGCGGCGTTAAACATCGACATGTGTGTATGATTTCCCAAACCGTTTTGTGTAGGGAGGAGAAGCTGGTCTTTTATCATCATGGAGGGTAAACCCCCGCTGAGATCTCCTTCCGAGTGCGTCCATCCCTACCTCAGGCAGCGACACGATGGGCTCAAAGTGGATGTCGTCGTTGTTGGCGTCCTCTTCCCCGCTGCCCTCCTCCTCTCCCTCCTTTCGGGGCGGGGCCGCGGATCCGAACACCGCGGCTCCGGCATTCGCCCAGGAGAACTCGGTATCTGGTCCACGTAAGAGGGGAAGGGGTTAGAAACAATTTATCGTTCGCCCCATTTTGAAAGCACCCTGCTTGTCGCGCACTGTTGGAACGCGTCCATTGGAGCATACGGACGATTGGGCCTTGAGCGGTTGCCTTCACACCCACCTTGCTTCCCGAAGGCGAACTCCTCCCCGGTGTTCTTGGCCAGGTCGGCGAAGGAGAAGCCGCCGAGCGTCTGGAAGCCAAAGCCTGCGTCTGCGGAGGAGGAAACACACAGAGAAGGTGAGCCACGGCGAATAGAAAGGAGCGAGCAGACGCTCTGCTAGAGCGGAGAGCCGCCTTCCCGGGAAGTCTGAGGCGGCTTCGGATCAACGGGCAGTGACTAGCGAGCGTGAACACACTCGGCTGTCTGGGCCTGGCACGTCGTGATCATTGGAAAAGTCGCCACGTTAGTGGGAATTCCTAAGGAACAGAAAGAACAAAGGGGGAACGTAGCGTACCTTTACTGGTGGTGGTGAGGACATCGGCGGGGGAGGAAGCAGAGTCCCCCTCGGTCTTCTTCGTCGACAGGTCGATGGCCGAGGCGTCGGGCGTCTGGCAGGAGACGCAGCTGCTCGCCGACGCCTCGTTACGTACGGCACACGTGACGCAGTCCCATTGGCCCTGTTTCTTGTTGAACTGGTCACCAAATCCAGAACCAAAACCTGACCCAAAGATGCTGGTTGAAGACTCTGTTGCTGTGGGAGGTTCAGCTGTGCTCTTTGCTGAAGGGTTGGGTGTTTGACAGGAGACACAGCTTTCTGCTGCCGACTCGTTCCTAACGGCACAGGTGGCACAGTCCCATTGTCCTTGTTTCATTTCAAACTTGGCTCCAAAACCGGTACCAAAACCCGACCCGAAACCTGACCCAAAGATGTTGGTTGAAGATTCTGTTGCTGTGGGAGGTTCGGCTGTGCTCTTAGCTGAAGGGTTGGGCGTTTGACAGGAGACACAGCTTTCTGCTGTCGACTCGTTCCTAACGACACAGGTGGCACAGTCCCATTGTCCGGCCTTTTTATCAAACTGGGCTCCAAAACTGGTACCAAAACCGACACCAAAAGTTGACCCAAAGATGCTGGTTGAAGATTCTGTTGCTGTGGGAGGTTCAGCTGTGCTCTTAGCTGAAGGGTTGGGCGTTTGACAGGAGACACAGCTTTCTGCTGTCGACTCGTTCCTAATGACACAGGTGGCACAGTCCCATTGTCCGGCTTTTTTGACGAACTGGGCTCCAAAACCGACAACAAAACCTGGGTCAGTGGTTGGTGTGGCGTGAGTGTCCGTAGTGCCAATCGCTGAGGGGTTGGGAGACTGACGTTTGACAGGAGACACAGGGCTGTCTGCGGAGGCCTCGTTGCCAACGACACAAGTGTTACCGTCCCATTCTCCTGGCTTCTGGCCAATCAGGGCACTGGACCCAGCCCCGCCCAGCTCGGCTGTGTCCGCCTCGGTTGATGCTACAGTCTCCTCCGTCTCTGTCGTGGCGAGGGGTGGAGCTGCGTCTAGGTTTAGTTCCGCTTCCTGAAAACACACGAACATCAGCGTTGATACGATTTGTGTGATAATACACACAAAACACTAATCTTACTGGTCCAAGAAACCAGGTATTTATGAACAACGAAGAGAGAATATTGTCACCATATCCTTTAAAAGTGGTTGAAGCTTAACATCCATCTTACTGTAGTCCCCCCCCCCCCCTCCCCGTGGTCTCACCAGCGCCTCGTGCGCCTTGCGGACCTCCGTCTCAAAGTCCTCCAGAGGTTTGTCCTTGTCGGCCTCGCCGTCGCTGCCCGTCCCGCAGAAGAAGGTGGGGGGCAGCTGCAGGACCTTGGCCTTCTCCTCTTCCTCTGGGGTGGGCTTCTTCTCCCACACCACCTCACAGTCGGGGTCGCCTCCTGCTGCCTGGGAGCCTGGGGGGGGGGGGCATTTTAACATGGCGAGTTGTGCGAGGGAGAACAGCGAACATTGAACCGTTTCAACAGGTTTAACTCAAAGGAAGATAGAAATCACGACATTTTCAATATATGATACACCTCAAATAAAATGTAATTTTATAATCAATTTGTTGTAAAAAAAAAAAAAAGAAAGAAAAAGAAAGCCAAAGTATCTGCTGCCAAGAATGCCTGAGTCAGCCTGTCCTGTAGAGGGCGTACCGTCTCCTGCAGGGTTGACTGAGGACGCAGGCCGCCTGACCGGCTCATCATCAGCATACAGCTTTCCGTTCAGAGCCCTCACAGCACTCTCAAAGTCCTCGTCTGTGGCAAGAAAACAAACGTTAGTACAGCCTTTCACATGAACTTTAACCGAGCAAAACGTCAGCACGGTCAGAATATGACATCAAATTAAAGCAAAGGTTGTATGTGTGTGTGTGTGTGTGTGTGTGTGTGTGTGTGTGTGTGCGCTAAGGTCCCCGTCTCACCGTCTGTCTGGTCGTCGCCGGTGTACCCCGGCTCGTTCTGGTAGCAGAAGAAGGTGAGGGGCAGCTGGAGCTGGCGGGCCAGGACGGCCTGCTCGGCGCTGGGCTCCCTGGCGTACACCACCTCCACACAGTCAGGGTCCGCACCGCTGCCCTCCGCCTGAGGGGGCGCTGTGACACAACACAGGGAGAGCCCAGACGCAGGTAAAGGCGGGATGGAGCGCGAGTTGAAATCAAGTCTTGACCAAATTCTAAGTATGTACGGAGTGTTTGAAATAGAATCCAATGTCGGACTTCAATTAGCCGAGTCCCAATAGCTACATTTGGTATAGAAAAAATGATAAATGCTTCAACGTTTTCCACCCTGATAAAACCATTAGATATCGATAAACATTTTGGTCATCTATCACGGCTACATACCTAAGGTTAGTCCCACACGGAAACCCATGCATTCCAAACCAACGGATGTATCACATGCATGCCATAAATAGAAGTTGTACAAACAAACAAAATGACAACCAATTCTTGACCTCTTCCTAATGGGACTCGTGTTGCTGGGTGGGGACAGCGTCTCTGCCTCTGTTCCACGGCCCTCCCCACTGCTAGGGCTGCACGGTGGCCCGGTCTGGCCCCGCTGAGCCCGTGGGCGGCCCATTCATCTGGGCTTTCAGAACCTCCGCTCGGGTCAACTACACCTGATATGCCACTGCCTTCCCCCCCTCCCCGCTGTTGCGTAATGTCCCGGCCTAAAAATGCGGGTGAGTGACGCACGCAGGCGTGGGCCTGCTCCCCAGAGCCAAGTGGGACTGGCTCACATTTCCGCGGAGGTAGAGGGCGGAGAATCGTCTCGGCGCGAACCTCATGTTGCTACGGGGGAAGCATTTGGCCATCTCAACTTTATCCTCCTAAACTTAAAATGATTCTACATATGTATTATAGGCTCATTCCTACTCATTTCAGCTCAACTGACGTCTACACAGAGACATGCAGTAGCAGACGCCGTCGGCCTGGTCAACGGTTTACGACGTTTAGTACTGTTGGTTTCCATTCCGTGCAGCTGTGTTATGTCTGTCAGGCCCCTGAGGGCCGACGTGACAGCGTGGCAGGTGATATGACACAGCACACACACACACGCACACACACACACACACGCGCATACACACACACCGCAGTGACAAGGGAGTACCTGGGGGCACAAATGGGGTGGCTGCGGGACAGGTCCAAAAAGCCATGGGGTTATCTTTGAAAAGCCTAAAATCCAAGCCTAAAACATAACGGTGTTTGGGTGAGACAAACCTGGAGCTTTTTAAAAAGAGTTAAGTGACAGCAGGTACTTATCTTGACGTCTGCATCGCAATGGAATGCTACGCTCGTAAGGATCTAGTTAGGAATGCTACTTCGGAATGGGATTACAACTAACAGTTTGGTCGGTGCGTGGTTATCAGAAAGGTTCCCAACAATTTAAGAAATGAAAAGGTGTGTGGTTGGGAGAAGGAGTGGCTAAAGCATTGACTGGCCAATCAAAAGGCTGAATAGATGTCTGCCACACAATGAAGGAGAAACCCTACATAACAAAGTCGCCGCTCCAAACCAAAACGAGCATTTGAAACCTGAGCAAAAAGAAACACCACCTCAACAAATTCACTGCTCAGGCCGCGTCGGTGCGGGACGGAGGCATACCGTTGTCCGGCACCTTGAAGGCGGGCGAGGCCGCGGAGGGCGGCTGGACGGGCCAGCTGCTGCTCTTGGAGCTGGCCGCCGACGTCAGCTCCTCGACCTCCAGCGACGCGTCGCCCTTCGGGGGGCTGCCAAAGATCTTCTGGAGGGAGTCTTTGCCGAAGACGAACTTTGGAGGGGACACCAGCGCCTTGGCGAGGGCTCCGGGGCTGTGCGGCGGGGCTGAGGAGCTGTGGCTGTCCGGCGTGTAGAAGGTGTCGGAGGAGGGCAGCTCCGTGCGCTCCCTGGTGGTCTCCTCCAGGACGGCAATGGCCTCCTTCCCGCACGCCGGCAGGCTTTTCAGTGGCGTCGTCGCTGCTGCTGCTGCTGCTGTCGGTGGTAGCGGTGTTGGTGTTGTTGTAGGCGTTGTTGTCTCCGAAGCCGGCTTCAGCGTGGGCGTGGCCACGGGCGTAGCAGGGGTCAACAAGATGTTGTTCTCAAGGGCAGTCTTGAAAAATATAACAATCATAATTTCTGATCATCAAAATAAAGACGTTTCAGTTCAGCTTCCAAATAACAAATAAACACAATGAGGCTTCCAATTTGAAAAACGCCAGAACACAATCACAGGAGGACATCCAACATGACGCTACCTTGGCCTGGTCGAAGACGTCCCTGAAGTGGTTGGCCACCTCCTGCAGCTTGAAGCGCACGGCCAGCTGCTCCACCACGCTGCCGTCGCCCTCGGCACAGTCCAGCGCGCTCCACACCCACGCCTTCTCCGCGCCCTTCATGGGCTCCAGCTTCATGGCCGAGGTCACCCAGTGGTTGGCGCAGATCTTCAGCACCTGGTCCCGCCGCATGATGAGCCGCACCCGCCGGGAATCCAGGTGCTGCAGGATCTTGAGGTCGCCGATGCCCCGCTCCTTCCACTGGTTCAGCTCCTTGTCGTAGCGGTAGAGCTTGGCTCGGTGGCTGAACAGAACCTGTCACGTGTGAAATGTCGGTCAGAGAACAGCGCCATGCTACGTGGGCATAGCCCTTTCTAACTATAAAAGAAGTAATTGGTTACAAAGTTCCCTGTTAAGAAAGTCATATCGCCCCAACTCTTTGACTATCAGGACACAGAATATGTTAAACTTGTAACACAGTTTAAACGATGTTGTTGCTATGTTCTGGAGAAACGCACGATTAGTCTGTGTTTGAACCCACCTGCTCGTTCTCCTCTCCCGTGGAGATGTCCACCAGGTCCGGCAGGGGCACCACCGGCTCAAAGTACTGGCCGTCTCTCTCCTCCTCCTGGGAGACGTCGTGCTCGTCGTCCGTGCCCACCGAGCCCCTGCTCTGGTTGGGCCGGCCGGCGCCAGGGGACTTGGCGGGGCTGACCACGGGCTGGAAGCTGAAGCTGAAGCCCGAGGTGGACTCTCCGAAGCGGAAGAGGTTCTTGGCCACGGGGCTGTCGCGGTCCAGCGGGGTGGCGTAGTCGGACGCCTCGGCCGAGTCGTCCAGCGCCTCCTCCCGCAGGTCGTAGTTGTCCCACTCCAGGGTGGGGCCCGTGCAGTCGGCGCGCGCCTTCAGGAGCAGGCTGGAGGAGGCGTCGCTGCCCGCCCCCTCCGCTTGGCCCTCGTCCTCCTTCAGCTTGGTCTTGCTGTCCGTCAGGAAGGAGCGCAGGTCCTTCAGGCCCGTCTTCATCTCCTCCGCCTTCTGGATGAGGCGCGCCGTGCGGCCCGTGTCCACCAGCTTGTGGGGCGTCTGCAGGGGGATGTCCAGCAGCAGCCGCTGGCACTCCTCGAACTTCAGCTTGAAATCCTCGGCCAGCTCGGCCGTCTTGAACTTGGCGGCCAGCTGCTCCTGGCGCACGTCGCCCTCGGAGAAGTCGCTGGCCAGCCACACCCAGGCCTTGTCGGAGCCGGCCAGGGGCTTGAGGTTCATGGTGGTGGTGATGAGGTGGTTGGCGCACACCTTCAGCACCTGTTCCCGCCGCATCAGCACCCGCAGGCGGCCGTTCTGCGTGTTCTTCAGGAGCTTGAGCACGCCCACGCCGCGCTCCTTCCACTGCGTGCTGTCCGGGTCGAACTTGAACAACTTGACACGCTGCGCATACAGCGTCTCCTCGTCCTCCTCGCCCGTGCTCAGGTCCACCTTGTCGGGCATCTGCACCACGGGCTCGAACTGGATGTCGTCCTCCTCCTCCGTCTTGTACATGTCGCCCTCCTCCTCCTCGTCCTGCGGGCCGGCCGGGCCGGGCTGCAGCGCCTTGAACAGAGGCTCGCCGGCCCGGGAGAAGCCCGAGAAGTTGGGGTCGCTCTGGCCGAACAGGAAGTCGCCGTGCGAGGTCTCCGCCAGGTCGGCGAAGCTGAAGCTGTCGGGCTTGCCGGTGAGGAGCGGGTTGAGGTCGGGGTCGGCGTCCGTCAAAGGCTCCTTCTCTTTCTCCCGGTGTTGCTCCGCGATGCTCTTCAGGAACATGGAGGCCGAGCCGGCGCTGGCCGGGGGAGCGGCTGGCGGCGGGATCTCCTTCGCCGGCTCCGTGTTGCCGAAGGTGAAGCCCCCCGCTGGGACGGGCATGGTGAAGGAGAAGCCCGCCGCGCTGACGGGGGTGGCCTCCGCCTGGGGGGCGGGCTCGAATTTGAATGACGAGGCAGAACTCGAGTCTTTGCCCTCGTCCTTGACGGCGCCTTTGCCCGTGCCAAACTGGAAGGAGCCGCTGCCGGCGTTGAAGGGGGTGGTGAAGGCTGCGCCAGCAGGCTGGCTGGACGCCGCGCCCTTGGTGCCAAAGCTGAAGCTGAAGGTGGAGCTGGACGGGGCGCCGCTGCCCCGGCTGGGAGCGCTGGGGTTGGCCGCCAGGCAGGACACGCAGCTGCTGGCCGAGCCGTCGTTCCTCACCAGGCAGGCGTCGCAGTCCCACTGGCCCACCTTTTTGCCAAACATGGCTGCCAGAGAGGGGTTGGGGCACGCCGCGTCGCAGGCCACACACTTGGAGGCCGAGGCCTCGTTCCGGACCAGACAGGCGTCGCAGTCCCATTGGCCGTCTTTCTTGACTGACAGCGCTCCGAACCCTGAGCTGGACGGGGCGGCCGCGGGTTTGGTCGTCGGAGCCACGACCGCCATGTTTTTACTCTTGGCTGACGGGATAGGGGTCTGACAGGAGACGCAGCTGTTGGCCGAGCCTTCGTTTCTAACGGCACAGGTTTCGCAGTCCCACTGTCCTGGCTTCTTGCCAAACTGAGCTCCGAAGCCTGACCCAAAAGGCATGGCGGAGGCGGTCGACGTGGCAGGGGCGGCGGCTTTCGTCTCAGGAGCAGCGGCGGCCGGGCTGCCAAACTTGGCTCCAAAACCGGCCCCGAAACCGGCTCCGAAGCCAGCGCCGAAGGAAGTGGCAGCGGGCTTGGTGTCGCTCTCTGCCGGGGCAGCCGCCCCACTGATGGTACCGAAGGTAAAGGAGGAGGGGATCCCAGATCCAAAGGTTCCGAATCCCTTTGAAGTCGAGCTGGAACTGGTGTCTGCGGACGAGTCGGCCTTAAATCCAAAGGTGAACCCGCCCACTTTGGCCGCGCCTCCAGTAAGGCCCGTGGTTTCACCGGCAGGCTTAGCGTCCGCAGACTTGGCAGGGGCACTGGGATTAGCGCTCTGGCAGGCCACACACTGAGAGGACGAGGCCCCGTTCTTCACCAGGCACACGCTGCACTCCCACTCGCCTTCCTTCAGGGCAAACTGCGCCCCAAACGCCGTCGCTGTGGATGCAGCGGGGAGTTTGGCGGGGGCACTGGGATTAGCGCTCTGGCAGGCGACACACTGAGAAGACGAGGCCCCGTTCTTCACCAGGCACACGCTGCACTCCCACTCTCCTTCCTTCAGGGCAAACTGCGCCCCAAAGGCCTGCGTCGTCTGGGCCGCGGGCAGCACGGGGGGCTGCTCGTCCTTCACCGACGGGTCCCCCTTCTCCGGCGACCTGGGCACGGTGCGCTGGGCCTCGTCGAACTTGGTCTGGAAGAGGGAGGCCTCCTCGGCCGTTTTGAAGCGGATGGCCAGCTGCTCGGTCCTGGGCATCTCGTCGGCGTAGTCCACGGCGTTCCACACCCACGACTTGTCCGAGCCGGCGTTGGGCCGCAGCAGCATGTCGGCGGTGATGTAGTGGTTGGCGCAGATCTTCAGGACCTGTTCGCGCCGCATCAGCAGGCGGACCTTGCCCGAGGTGGAGTGGCGGAGGAACTTCACGTTCCCGATGCCGCGCTCCTTCCACTCCTTGGCCTCGGGGTCGAAGCGGAAGAGCTTGGCGCGGTTGCAGAACAGCTCGTCCTCCTCCTCCTCGCCCGTCCTCACGTCCACCTTGTCGGGCAGGGGCACGATGGGCTCGAAGTGGGGGCCGTCCTCGTCCTCCTCCGTGTGGCCGCTCTCGTTGTTGCTCTCCGACGCCTTCTCCTCCTCGGCGGCGCAGACGGCCGACCCGAACGCGGGCGGGGCGCCATCCGTGAAGCTGAAGGCCTTGGGGCCGGCGCCGGCGAACGGGCCGGCCGCGGGAGGCTTGGCGGGGTCGGTGAAGGTGAAGCCGGTCAGACCTCTGGTGCCGAACGTGAAGAGGTTGCCTCCTCCCTGACCGGCAGACAACTCCGGGGTGGGCAGCTTGGGCTCGGTGGTACCGTCCGTTTTGGGGGGCAGGTCGGAGGTCAGGAGCCCCAGCAGGCTGTCGCTGTTCTTGGGCACCGAAGAGGGCGGGAAGGTGAAGTCGCCGTCGTTGGACTTGAAATTGGACTTGAACTTGAAGGCGGACGCGGGAGTGGACTGGGCCGCCACCCCGGCTCCGAAGCTGGGCACCGCGGGCTTGTCAGCGGGAGCCGGCTGGCCAAAGGCGATCTTCCCAAAGTCCACCACGGGCTTGCCCTCCATGGGCTTGGACGGCTGCAGAGGGACCAGCGGGGGCTGGGTGAAGTAGCCGGGCTCTGGGAGAGGGGGGTTGGTGGTGGGCTGGCCCACACCGTGGCCGTAGTACTCCTCGCTGTATGGGGACAGGAGGCCGGTGGCGGGGGACTCGAAGCGCATGGGGGTCCCGTAGACCTGGTCCTGGGGGGGGGCGTACATGCAGGCCGGGGTGCTCTGCATGGGGGGGGTGTGCGTGGGAGGCTGGTAGGCGTACATGTGGGGCTGCTGAGGAGGTAGGCGGGGCATGCCGTACATCGGAGTCTGCAAGGAAGAGAAAGGAAAATGGTAAATATCTATACTAGTATGATAAATACAAAACGTTTCTATTCCTTTATTCCTTATTCCATCATTCCAATTTTAATATTTACAGTCCAGAGGAAAAAAAGACAATTGCTGATATTTACAGATAGAAAACCTCTTAAATGTTGAATTTAGGGCCTAAGAGTGACTCACCTTGGTAGGGGTTACATTCGCTGCTGGCCGAAGGAGGTACTGGGTGTTGTAGGCTGGGCCAGGGTACACAGAGGGACCAGTGGTAGTAACTGTAGTCACACGAAAAGAGAAGAACATTTTAAGGGAGAAAACTTTATGCTCATTTTATAACTAATTTTATTTAAATCTTTAAGTGCAATGCTTTTATAATCGTGATTACTTTAATCACTTAAAATGCTGTTATTATAAAACATTTGGTACAACTCATTGGTTTCACATTCAAGTAGTGTGTCCAAACTTTTTGGGGGACTGGTATTATAACTGCTATGCCTTGTTTGCTACATCCCACCATGGTACTGGTGTTGTGGCTCTGAAGGTCTTCGCTCTGACCTCTGACCTGTGACCTGGTATTGTGGCTCTGTGTGAGGGTCTTGGCCCTGCCGTGTAACCTGTTGTGGCTCTGTGTGGAGGCCTGGACCCTGACCTGTGAGCGGGGCTCCGTGGAAGGGCTGAGCAGGGGGGTAGCCCTCCAGGAGGCCCTCGGGGTTGTAGCCCTCGGCGTAGGGCGGCCGTTGGCGCGGAGACGCCGCGTTCTCCGACGTGCTGTGCCGCAGGTTGCGTACCTCGTTCTGGGAACACAACACGACCTCTCGTGAAAAAACAAACACACTGCATTTCAAGCCATTTCATGTTGCTTTATTTCTTTAGCTTAGATCACACATAGAGACAGGATGATCTCGGTGAAAAACAACGGGTCGTATCTCATTTTGAAACTACAATACCAGTTGGGTTTTAGCCAGTTGTGGGAGAAAATAAGAAAAAAAGTAAGAATGCTGAGGCCATATCCTCTAGGGCATTAAGTAACTACATCACCCACGTCAGTCAGCGTGTAGCCGGTGGACTATGAAGTCGTTTAATGCGAATCCTCAAAGGACCAGAGAGAGACTGTCTGACTGACCTGGAGTTCCTCCACCTTCCGGCAAAGCATTTGGATGAGGTTCTTCTGGTCTTCCACCCACAGAGGTGGCGTCTTTGGGGATATCTGGTTTGGATGTCATACGAAGGATTTAGGTTGGAAACAAAAGTGGCCCTTGAGGGCCCATGTCAATGCAGGGGGTCAGCCGTCAGACCTACCAGGAGCCTCTTGGAGGGGGAGATGATGCTGCTCTTGCTGGGGGAGGGCGAGTACTTGAGGTGGGAGATGGTGGCGGCTGTCTCAGACAGGTGACCGGGGCTGGACTGGCCCCGCCCCCGTCCGTTCTCTTCCGCCTCGTCCGGGTACTCGTCGTCCTCGCCCAGCTGCTGGTTGACGTCGTTCAGGAGGTCCATCACCTCTTCCATGGAGACGGGCAGCTGGAGGAGAACCACGCAACCAGTCAGTCAAAGAGAAATTCCTCAGACAGACGGATAGTCAGTCAGTCAGTAAGACACAGAGAGAGAGGTTCATCAGACAGTCAGTCAGGGAGACAGTCACTCAGTCAGACAGAGAGGAAGTCTATCAGTCAGACAGTCTGAGGGAGTTAATCAGTCAGACAGTCTGAGGGAGTTAATCAGTCAGAGATTTAGTACCTCGGTGTTACATTGATCTAAAAGCTGAAATTTACGCTTTAACAAAAAAAAAAAAGAGAAACCAAAAGAAAACATTGTTTTTGGGCATTTATACCTTAAAAACAAAACAACAGCACACTTATATGAGCTTATCCATACAGATTCCTAAACACATGTCTCCTGGGCAGAGAGGGCCTCACCCTGTCCATATCGTCGGCGTTGGCATTGTAGATCTTGGTGAGGTAGGTCTTCAGCTTCCTCAGGCTCATGGTGCAGCGGTCCTGGGTCTCCTCCACGCCGTTACCAGCCTCCTCCGACAGCCGCTGGAAGATCTGTTGAAACACGACAAGGTTCTCTCTACAACCTCGCTAGCGCTGCAACGACGTCCAGAGTAGAAAACTAGTCCGGTCCACGACGGAGCCACTCCCCCCCCCGAAGACCTACCCTCGCCAGGTGCCAGTGGGAGGAGATGTTGTTGATGGACTCCAGGGCGGCGATGGCCTCCTCCGTCTTGTCCTCAATGTCCAGGAGAGTGGCGGACGCTATCTTGGCCTCGTCTTCGTAGCCTTTCACTGCCGAAACCTGTGCGAAAAAAAAAACACGTAAATAAACTTTCAGTCGGCTAAACCAAACCTCAACCAACACCTGCTCTGAAGTTTGGGACAGTTATAGAGCGTTTGCAAGACAGAAACTACACACCTATGGTAGCACACATTGAGTGTCAAGAGAAATCTGAGCTCTTATGACGATAGTATCATGACCCCCCCCAAAGCAACAATGATTATCTTCCGAGTTGCCTCTGACGTAGGGTACAGCCCACAAAACACAGAGGCAGGGCCCTGACCTGAATGTCCCGGGAGGGGAAGTGCATGAAGAGAGGATCCAGGGGCTCGGGGATGGAGCGCCGCCACCGGATCTTCTCCAGCAGGGGGAGCACCACTCTCCAGTAGTGGACGCTGCGCTCAATGTACTCCTTCTGCTCGTAGTAGGAGTTCACCCCCACCCCCTGGGAGGCCAACACACACACACACGCACACGCACACGCACACGCACACACACACACACACACACACACACACACACACACACACACACACACACACACACCAAAAGTCAGAGGAGTCACATAGAAAGTTGCGTCAAAACATGAAAATCCAAATCCTGTTAAACCCTGCATGAGTTTATTCAAACTTTCTTTGTTTATGATTCGTAGCTTAGCTTAATTAATGATCGGTTTTATTGAATGTTCATAGACATTGTAAACTTTGTGTAGACAAACATCAAAATAACACAACTGTGCACGAGCAAAACCTTTACATCTATGAATCATTTCGCTCAACCGATGAAAATGCTAACATTTGTGGAACACGAGTTATAATTACCATACTCTACAGGAAAAGGGAGAAAAATCCTCGAGTTGCCCTGATCATATTTAGTGGAAGAGAGATGGAGAAGGACAGCTGGAGAGTCTCCACTGAGGTGCTGACAGCGTTGTGTGTGAGCATGTGGCAGGCTAAGCAGCTGACCCCGTGCTGCCTTGTGTTTAATGTCCCATATCTTCTACGTGTTCTGTGTGTGTGTGTGTGTCTGTGTCCATCTTTCTGATGTTCTGTGCCCAGTGTATGGCGAGTGTTGGGATGTGTGTGTGTGTGTGTGTGTGTGTGTGTGTGTGTAACATCTCGCTGAGGTGCTGGGCCCCGTGTATGGCCAGTGTCGGGATGTGTGTGTGTGTGTACCATCTGGCTGAGGTGCTGGGCCCAGTGTATGGCCAGCGCAGGCTGGAGGCCGTGCTTCTCTCCTCCTCTCAAGGTGCTCAGTCCGTGCTGCACGATCATCCTCAGTTTGCCCGACGTGCCAGGCCTGCACAACAACACAGAGGAGGAGGGGGAAACCTCAGACGTCACATTACAACATCAGCACATCCTCCAACAGAGAGGGGAAAAGACCACACAAACACAGAGAAGGGACAGACGCCGACAGCAGCCCCGGGACTCAGGGCCGAGGGGACACTTACAGGGCCCGGCTGTGGACGAGGCTGTAGACGGCGTCCCACCACTCCCTCTGTCTCTCCGTGGAGAGGAGCCGCAGCAGGGGCAGGGGCAGGCAGCGTGGCTCCAGCTGGTTCCTCGGGCTCCCTCCTCCTCCTCCGCTGTTACTGCTGATGTTGGCCGTCTCCTGGAGCTGGGTGTGGCTGCAGAAGGCCACCCCGCACACAAACACCTGGGGTGGGGAGCGAGACAGCAGGTAGGCACAGGTTGATATTACGGCACACCTGATTGCACAATCGTGAATGCACACCACCCATCCACACACCTGACGCGGAGGAACAAAACAAGACCAGATGGTATTGCAGATGCACATACACGGGCCCTGAGGGCGGCTAACCAGTTTACACAGCGCTATAAACATCCTCAGTGCCTGTTGACTTCTGGTCTCAGAAAGACGCCGCCCTGCGTTAGTGGACCCGAGTGGGCCTGTCCGCGTGGCTCACCTCCAGGTCCAGCAGGCAGATGGACTCGGGGGCGTTGGTGTCCAGCTTGGAGGTCTCCAGGGTGAGGCGGGGGAACAGCTGCTGGAGCCAGCCGCGCACGCCGGGCCTCTGGGCCAGCAGGATCCACTGGAGCCCCAGCCAGCTGAGGTGCTGCAGGTCCCCGCCGTGGAGCAGCACGGAGCCTGCATGAGCCGAGGGGGACACCGTCAAGTCAAACAGCAAACATTTTTGTCTTCAAAACTACAAAGTAGTTAGGGAAGGCATTCGCCTAGGATGTCCAAACGCCACAGATGGCCCCAATAAACAGATCACTTAGCGTTGTGCTACTCCACTTCAGATAGTTATAATAAGACTGAACGCGGTGACAAAAATACCTTTGTCCCATTTGATGAGGTCTGAGATGTCCGGGGCCTGGGTGTTGATGGTGCGGATGTCGTCACTGCCGAGGAAAGAGGCCCCTGCTGGCACCTGGGGCCCGTACAGCATGCTGAATAGAGAGCCCTGCCCACTGCGGTTTCCAAACACCTCCACCACCTACACACAAAACATTGCACTTTCACAGATACAGACAGTCTTACTCTTGTGCAAATTATTCCAAATTTCTACCACAACCAAATCGATTGACTTACGTAGGGATCAAGTTGTCCCTGAGGCCAAAAGTATATGTAAATCATCAGTTCTAAACGTGGCCCCGGTGCACTGACCTGTTTGGTGAAGGTGTGGACGTCGCTGCTGAGGTTGAGCAGCATGTGACCCGCCTGGCTCTGTCTGTCATTGGCCAGCAGCTCCAGAGGCTGAGGCAGAGCTTGATCACCTTTAGAAACCCTGGCCTTGGGTCTGGGCACCTGATTGGCAGACAAAATAAATGTAACATGCAGAAGTGTGCGTGTGTGTGTGTGTGTGTGTGTGTGTGTGTGTGTGTGTGTGTGTGTTCATGCGTATATTTTTGCATATGTGTACATTGTTTTCACATACATGTACTTTGTACATAAAGGTAAATGTCATGTGTTTCTATAAACAAGGGAAGGTCTGAGCGCCAACGATGTCTTCATCAGGGTATAAATGTGCTCTGCGTCAGCACATACGTATCTATGCGTGCACGCTAGTTTAGTACCTGGTACGCCAGCAGGTAGCAGAGGGCAGCTAGGTCTACCACGGCCCTCCACTCCTGCTCCCTCTCCTGGGCCATCTTCAGCAGCAGCGTGCCTGTCTGGAGGTAGAGGTGGGCCCTCATCTCCGCAAACACCTCGCTCAGCTCGTCCGCCACGCTAGTCGCCGCCTTGCTCAGGGCCTGCATGGCCTGGTCAAAACTGGGTGGTGAAACAGAGAAGACAACACAAGGGAAAGAGAAAGAGACAGAGAAAGACAGTGTTAGGAAAAGAGGTTAATCAGGTGCACGTGAGGTTTTGACATGCAAGGAAGGCAGGCGCGCACACACACACACACACACACACACACACACACACACACACACACACACACACACACACACACACACACACACACACACACACACACACACACACACACACACACACACACA
>JAVQJS010040033.1:0-10935 GCA_036024795.1 Galaxias rostratus
CCCCCCCCCCCCCCCCCCCCCCCCCCCCCCCCCCCCCCCCCCCCCCCCCCCCCCCCCCCCCCCCCCCCCCCCCCCCAAGGAATGCTGGAAGGTGCCACATCTAGTTAGTCAGTTGGAGCACCGAGTTGGAGAGAGGGGATACTGAAGGAGTTCTAGTGGGCTGCGACTCTCTTGGGGCAAAGGGAGTCTGTCAGTCTGATCAACTCACGTCCCAGTGACTAGACCACGGACATGAAGCCAGGCAACGAGTCTCTGTTTGGAAATGTATTACAGAGATGAGTGAGTCGCACATTAAAGGGCTGCGGAATCCAAAGAGATGCGAGTGGAGGGGGTCTACGAGGGGCTAAAGATGATAAATAACTGCTACCAAAATCTCCCAGATGAGACGATGAGCGTAGTCTCATTTATATTTCCCCTTACTTCTTCACCGTGTCTCGCCTTCGATTGCCCTGGTACCCCCTCTCTCCCTCTCCTCCTCTCTCTCCTCTTCCCCCCGTGCCCCTGTGGGAGCGCGGAGCTTGTCAAACCGTATAAAGCTCCGAAGCCTTGACACGGCGGAGTCGCTGCCACTGGTGGGGTCTTTGAAATCATTGACAGGCATTGGCTTCCAGTGTCACATGCCACTCAGACCTCCCCACACTTCAAACAGACAGATCGCTGGCAGAAAATGTCCAGTACAAAGGGTTCTCCATTAAAGGAACAGGAGAGGGGCGGGTAAACGCAGTGCAATATGGCCGAACGCCCACTTTTGACTGAGGCTATTACCGTCCCTCCTTGTGGACTGCAGAAACACATCGCAGTCTGGTGCAGCTTCGCGGAGTGAAGCACAGTGAAAGGGAGGTCGTCCTTGACATCTTGCTGTTGGTACAAGTGCACTTTCCCCCCACTGTCTTAACCTGTCTGCCCTGTGGCAGCCTGCAGCCTCCTGGCTCTCCCCAAGCAGACCGGCGGGACGTCTCTATCATGATATTACGTTGGCTGAGCCACACACGCACAGACTGTCTGCACGGGAGCGCACGCAGGCTTTTGTTTGCAGAACACTGTGGGGAAGCGCGGAGACGTTCCTCGCCCACTCGCCCTGACAGCCGAGCCTCCCTCCCTATCTGAGCGGCCCGCCAGCTTCCACCATCCCGGCCTCGCTGTTCACGGCCTCTGTCTACAGCGCGGAGGCAGCAAAGGCCACGACACCAATACATTAAAGGACCACATGGAATTAAAAGTCATTTAGCCAAAAGTTGAACCCCACAACAGCAGACAAAATAGCCTGCAGCTGATTCATCTCCGTGTGAACCATGGCCCTGGATATAGTGGAGACTGCAGGATGGATAAACCTTCACATTGTGCTGCTCTGCCATGTGGGGATGCTTCTTAATGCTGCTCATGCACGAGGCTGTCTATAACAATTCTGTCCACAGTCACTTAGCTACATTACTCATACTCGGAAACCAGATTCAATCAAACCTTCCACAGCTGTGTTTGTGTTGGCGCTGTGGAACTGCTTTGTGTCCACTGAAACACGGCAAATTAAGCGCGCAGCTGGACGTGAACACCTGCGAGCGGAAGTGACCCTGTGTTTTTAGCGTGCCACTCTCCATAGCAAGAGCTGGATCCAAGCAGCAGCACTTGATTTTGATGAATTCCGACCCCTCCAAAACGTTCTGTCCTCGTTCACAAACAATTGCTCTCCACCCGTGCAAGGCCACACACAACCCCCGGGCCATCGAACGTTGTCCTTTTACAAGACTCAGAGGGCGCCTCCACCATGTGGCCGAGAACCTGCCAACCTCCAAGGCCAAAATATTAACCAGCGGACACCAGGCGCTGGACTCCTCCTCTCCATCTGTATCAGGCCCCACATTCCTTGGAAGGCGAGTCTTGGCATGTGCAATGACACAGAAAAGAGATGTTGGGCCTGCAACTCTGCTCACATGCTCATAACCAGGGAACTCAAGGCTGTCGGTTAGACGTGTGTGCCTGTCTGCTTGAACAAAGATGAAGGTGACTTTTAGAGTTTTTATCGGTCTCTTTAGCTCCCTGTCCATGGCAGGTTGGTGTGTGGGGCGGGCTGGAGATTAGGTGTCCCTCCCTCTGCAGCCGGGTGAGATGGAAGTCGTAAGCCTTGTGCTGTGACAGACGAGGTGCGTGGTTGACGGAGGCTGCGGCGTGACACGGAGCGACGCTGAGGTGGCTTTCAGTCGTTGGCCTGTGCCGCTCCAGTTTGACGTCCTCCTCCACCTCCACTGACATGCTGCTCCCACTCCACAAAAGATGGCCCGTTGGCATCTCTCACATCGCTGTTATCTGTTATCTGCAGCAATACCCTAGCACCCCCCCCCCCACACACACACACACACACTCCTGTGCCACACACTCTCAAGCTGCACACACTGCTGCTGTCACACAGTCCCTGTCACTGGGGCAGCGCTTTGAAGTGACAAACGCTCGCAGTGTTGCGCCTCCGTCTCTGCCGCCGAGAGAGAGAGAGAGGGGTCCCGCCCCGCCGCTGAGCCCATCAACATCACACAATGGGGAGTGACGTAGGTGTCACCTCTGCCGACACTTGCAGCCACCAGAAACGTTGAACTTTGATCCTATTGGCGGAGAGTGCTGTCAACAACGCCACTGATGAATGGGAGGCACAAAACGGATCGCCGTGAGGCTGCTAGCGCCCATGGCTCGATCGGCTCCATAGACATGGTCACTTATAAACATGACAGGCTGCGTGTCAGAAAGGGGAGGACCAGTGGGGGGGGAGAGAAAAAGTGATACATTTAAATGTGAATGTGTTGCTGTCACCACCCAGAAATGCCAAAGAAAGTCAAGCAATTACCACAGGTCAGGATGAACTGAATCTCTGGCTGATGAGCTAAGTGGTCCTGTGGCATGCAGCAGAGTGAAAATGCCTTCACAACCAGCCACTCAATCAATGCCATTGTTCCCCTCTCCACCATCAACATGATTTTTGCATTGTCGCTGCTGAGCAGGGAGGTGCCCGTGTCTGCAGTAGGCACCTGTCCCTGAAAGTACCCGTGAATCCCACATATTTCCTCACGTCCAATTAATTAAGACTTGGATTTCTCGAAGCCAAGTGGCATCGCGTTTCAACTCGGCCCACTTAACATTCAAAGTGTGCGGCAGTGATGACCGTAACCTGTGTAAAGAGTGTAGCCTGCTCTTATGTGACATTTCAGCGTAGTATTTTTTTTCCAGGCGTGAAACCGAGATGGCTGCAAAGCTTACACAAAACAAAGCTTTTCTTTCCAGCCGAAAGAAAAAATCTGACTTGAACATTCTCATTCGGTTGGCGCTGTTGACTTCTACGATAAGAGACATTATACATCAAGAATCAGTCCTGCATTGCCTGTCTTAGTCAGCGGGCAATGAGTCATGTATTTCCCTGTTATTTTGGCTTACCCTCCACACATAAGAGCACTGTACATCCCCACTGATGCACCCACGTACGGAGATCTCCCTGTTGTAAGGACCATCAACGTTTTAAAAGACCAAGTCCTCATGTCCTAAAAGCAGATCTGGACACTCTGACACTTCAGTTCATTTATATCGCTTCTCTCATTGAGACAGTGCCTGAGAGATAGCAGTCCATCGAGGCTTTGCGAGCAATAGCGAGTGCTGAGCGTCTTCTGAGATGTCTCCCATTTAAACCCTTGGTTTACACTCATTAGGTTATTTAAACTGAAGATGGGACGACTGTCTGGAAACAAAGAAGAGACCTAAGCGCGGAGACGTTCTTGAGAATATTCCATATTTAATTAAGGCAGAAGATCAACAGCACACGAGCAACTAACAATGATGGAACAATTAGGGAAAACAAAGCAGGCCTTAAACACACATCAAGCTGTCCAAGGTGAAAACAGTAAACTAATTAGGAGTAAAAAAAAAAAGACACCAAATTGGTGTGCTTGTGGCAGAAGGAAAATTATTACTAAAAATGGGATGCGAAATTTGGCTTGAACGCAGACTTCTTCAGCGGCTAATCAGCAATACTGTGCTCAGCTGGTCCATGGGTTCCATGGGAGTGTAAAAGCTTAATTGACAAAATGATGTCGTTAGTTGTAGAGCTGTGCAGTGTAACTGGGTTGGTCAGATGCCATCCAGTTTTCGGGCAGGGTATAGTAAACGTACGTGTGCTGTTCTTTTATGCTTTCACCAGTTTTGAAGCAAGGCATACGTCTCAGACCGCATTATAGATAAATGCTTGGTCTATTCGGTAGACTGAATAACAGATAAATACTTGGTGGTGAGTAAAGTGCATGTGTGATTGCACAGAAGTGTGTAATACCCATTGCCTGAGTTTGAAACCTGGGATCAGAAGCCTACACTGTGTTCTGTCCTTCTACAAGGCTTTCCATTAGCAGACTTGTTGGATGAGTGGAAGGATGAGTCAAGCTTCCTGGGAAGAAAAGCCAGCAAACGATGGAGATCAGTGACAATACGAAGGGGGATAATTGTGCCAAAATCAAAGCCATCTGGTTTCAATCTCCACCCAGATCCCCCCACACAGCTTGCAATTCCTCCCTTAAAATCCTTAAATCCCTACAATCTGCCACACTCAGTCTATGGCACCCTTAATCCCTCTAGCACCCACCACCCCTGCACACCAATGACTGGATCCTCTCTTTGCCTCACTCTCCACTCCGCACACTGACCTGTGGAATCCGTCGGAAACAAACCCACGCACCGGCACTAAGGCTCTCTGGTAGTCGCAGAGCCAAGATGGGAAAAAGGATCATAAAGAGAACGTAGTTTGTTGGTGAGCATGAAGGAGAATAAAAAGAGAAAAAGTGGGATTGTGAAACGGGATGGAAAGTGGCAGATTATGAGGCACTCTCTTGCAGTTGCGTCATGTTGAATGCCTCTCATATCACGCAGTGCTACCGCATTGAATCAAGCAGCTTAGGAATTCATTTAGTGTGCCTCTCTGGGATTTCTGACTGAGGCAAAACCTACAACAAAATTGTAACTTGTTTACTGCATCAAAAATCTGTTTAGTCAGAATAAAAAGACAGGAATATACATATTTGATGTAAAATTATTTAAAAGGCAGAGTTGCATTCACGTTGGCCTGTGAAAGTGCGGAGAAAAAGATTGCTGGCACAAGATTGATGGAGACGCTGTCTGGGTTTAGCCCAGCCAGAACCTCCACCCTAGAACCTGCTGGCCTGCCATACTGACCTGATACCCAGCTGGCACTTTTAGATCTGGCTGCCGACAGTTGGAGGTGCCAGGGTCAGCCAGCTCCAGCCAAGTGCCAAACAAAAATGGCAAACATGCCCGGCTCTCCAAGAGATTGTTTAGTCCTAAAGAGAATGCTGAGATTGGCGGCTAAATATGGACACAGCAACACTCACTCTTTTGCCAATTTGATCCCAGTTCCCTTATTCCCATTGAACAACTGTGGGGCATCATTCTCGTTTTATGCATTATCGTAAGACTTTAGGCATACATTACTATTTCATTACTTTCCTTGAGGCTAAAAGGTTGGGCATCATCATTAGGTGTCTTATTTATGTGCTTGGCTTTAATTGGAATCCTGATTGATTTGAGCTAGTCCGCTGTTTAGTGTGCCCTGCATTGTTGGTAAAGAAGTGCAGAGTAGGCTAGTCTTCACAGGTTTCTGTGTTAACGTTTTGGTGTGTGTGTGTGTTAGTGTGTGTGTGTGTCTGTGTGTGTGTGTGCGCGCGCGTGCGTGTGCAAATGTGTTTGTTTGAGAGACAGAGAGAGCTACAATATCTGCCCTTCTTTGTGTTTGTGCATGTGTGTGTGTGTGTGGGTGTGTGTGTGTATGTGTGTGTGTGTGGGACAAAGGTAGGGGGACGGATACAGGGGGTATTTGATAAACCCAGAGTCGCTGTGGAAGTGACACTTCCCTGTGATGAAGGAGATGAAAGCCAAATGTACGTTAATTATGCATCTGTCTCCAATGGATACCACTCAGAGGAGACATGTCCTGATTCATTTGGCAGATTATTCCTCACCCCTGCATGGGGATTCAGAAGATATGATTTATTGATCCCATCCCACTGTGTCCTGTTGTTATGGTGGGCCTTTGATTATAGATCAACAGAGTTTTTTGGGTTCAAGTATAAGCAGGTTGTAAGAATTTATTCGCTGTTAAAGAGAATACAAGCACTGACAAAGGAAGCATGCTTGTCAGTGGACCTTCCAAAGCAACTACAATGTATGACCTAAACTGACAGTGGTGTCCAAGGACATCCACAGAATACTTGTACCTCAACAAAAACATGTTTAAAAAAGTTTCATGGACAAATTGAGTGAAGCAGTGCTTCTTCACCAACTGACCATACATGGTGATGCTGAACTCAACAAATGATTTTTCTAATAGTTTTAGAATATGATTAGTGTTTATACCACTTAAATAACTGGTGTGTGTCTGTGTGTATGTTGGTTTATGTGCATGCATATGTGTGAGAGAGAGAAAAGGGAGAGAGAGAGAGAGAGAAAAAGAGAGAGAGAGAGAGAGAGAGTGTGTCTGATAGGATCCACACTATAATGTTATTCACATATTACACTCAAGCTGCTAGAGTCCAGCTTGTGAACCTTGGAAATGACGAAGAAAGAAAATAGCCAAGCACTAGCCTGAATTCAGACCGGTGGGTGGTCCTACCAATGCCAACCTATTACATATGTATTACATGGCAGCAAATACAAGGACACACCCACGCCCTTGGCAGTGGATGCAGCAGACCCACATCATTGCACGGAGCACCTCAGTGAACATACTAAGATAACCTGTCGCTGTTTTGAAGCTTATCTAAGTGGTTCCTGGTTTAGCGTGTAGCCCACAGCCTTGACCGGATATCTAGTCCTATAATTATAATTTGCTTGGTAGTGCTTGAGCACCTGTTTTTTCCTGTGCAGGGCATTTGTTATCCTCTGACATCCCCCACATAATCACAAGTGGGTGGACATTACAGACGTTAGGTCTCTGCAAAGCTAGAGGTCCTCTCTAGGCAAAGTGGGAATATTAAAGACAGGGAGCAGCGGTGGCAGAGACGGTCAAAGTCACGGAGCCGTTTGAATTGATCCTGAAAATGGCTTGAGGTTCCCGCCTATTAACCAATCCTCCAAGATGTAAATGAGATGCCATCATTTATGAAATAAATTAACCAGGAACAAACGGCAAGAATATTCATTCAGTTGCAATATTGTGCTGACGGTGAAATATGTGTAATGTACAGTGTGTGGCTTTTGCAAATATGCATTTCCATTTCACCAGGACTTCTTGTCAGAAATGTTTGCTATTACGTCAAATTATTTGCTACATTTAATTTCAATGCAATCAATGAATGTGACTCCAAGACCAGGTTAAGACCGATAAGTGACTTCTACGTTAAGTGTTGCCTGGTCTACTACTATGATCCTTAGTATTGTTGCCCCTCAAACAAACAATTAGAAGGTCAACATTATACATACACATCTATCAGTATTAAAAGACCTAAGCTTTCAAGTACATATGTGACTGGGCTTCTTTGAAAGCATTACTTGAATGCACCTTCCAATCAAGGTTGCTGCCAATATTGACTCAAATGTATTTGCACGTGTTAAACTTTTAAATTAAATTCTATCTCCTTGAATTGGAATATTTACTAGTTACCGATTTCTTATAAAACCAACTCGCTTTATATTCACCCATTTGGTTTGGCAAAGTTCAATATTTGGCAAATATCGAGTTAAAGATATTCAATGAGATTATTAAATGCTAGTGTATTGTTCTCAGATATACAACATTAGCAGTATCATCATCAGAAATTGTTTGCATACGTGAAACATTACGTGATTCTGCCTAAAGACAGATGAGTACAATAAAAAAAATAAACTCTGTGAATTATTACCAGTAGATCAAGTAAATTACCCATGTACAAGGTTATCAAAGCATTCACAAGTTGTATGAGGAGGATCTTGTATGAGGAAATAAATGAATTTAGCAGCACCATGCTGGAACAGGAGCATGGGTTTGGGAACAGCAGTCTAGTGCCCCATACTGTTTCCACACAGCCGAGTGGGCTCTGCGGGCTTTCCTTCCACACACTATCCCCACGTTTGTGTTTTCAATGACCCTCACAGCAATTGTTTGGACTTCAAAGTCTTTTGCGTTTGTCTGGTCGAATCTGGAATGTGTCAGCTGTGAGACGTCACGAGGCGTGTAAAATGCATGATGGGATATCTCAAAACTCTTTCATACGTCAAAGGAGGCCTGGGAATGAACATGACTCTGTCACACCATTCCATACCCTGCAGGATAAAGTAAAGCAGACGTTCCCATCAGACCACCCAGTGCATGCATTGCTCCAACCTTTTTGAGGACTTTGAAAATGTAGGATGTACTGTGGCCATTTAAATGATCCCCGGCGTAAGAAAGTGACTTTTTGCTGAGATTTCGCAGACAATGGTGTGAACATCGCAAATTCATGGTCGATTGCCACCACTGAGCCATTCGCTAAAGTAAAAAGCAGTAGACAAACTGTGTGGGAGGAGAGAGGAGCCAACTTCTCTGTGAATGCCTTTGTTGTAGATCCATCTGTATCGTGACCGCCCACTCCGTCACACTCATTTGGAAATTCTCGCCTCACGGTTCAGGGCCACCCAACTGTCCAGAGAAATTGAAAATGTTCCTTGAGCAAATTGCGCCGCTTTGTAACCTAACCCCGTTGAAAAGTAAAGGGAGTCCTTATAGGATGGAGAATGATAGCTTCAGCCAATGGAAACACGTGTTAAACTCGTTAGCTTGTATCATAGGCATCTAATTTCCTGTACTCCAGAGAGGAAGGATGTCTCCTGGGCCTCTTACAGCTCCGGTCCTCCAATTTAGCTGCCAATGGATGACTGCTGCAGAAGATTCTTTCATGTCTGTGCATCGCCTGCATGTGTGAGTGTCCCTCTTTCAATGAATCTTTTGCTTGTCCTACTTTGTTCTGTTCTAATGGGGGAGCTCCCTGTCATTGGATTTACATCTGCAGATTAGGTCTCCACTGAAACCCAAGATTTGTCCTAGATTCCCACTCATTTTAATTTGTGTAGATTTGTATAATTTCTGGGGATAACTTTGAAAGTGTTCCCACAATTATGGCGGAATGAATTCATCCATTATCCATCGTTACAGGGCACCGCACATGTTTTGCTGAGAAATGTGGGGTAGAAATGGTTCATTAGGAACAGTTTAGATGTTTTCCTTAATGTTATGCACATTGCGATGGTATTGGAAATGTTGATTGCCTGGAGTGAAACAATAATTAATGTGTAGTGCAGAAGATAAACTCTTTAATTGAAAAAGAAAAGAAATACCTTCATCCAACACATAAACCAAGTCTACATATATAAAATAGGATGTTTATTGTCTAATCTCATGGTTGTGCAACAGACCTCAGTTTTGCTGTTAAAACATTTAAAGGGCCAAGGCAGATCTTCACATAGTATATTCCCTTACAGCCTATAGCATGTGTAATAGAGGCTCTGTGTTTCTTCTCACTTGGTCCTGAAGATCTAATTTGGCATGATAAGCATTGCTTCCAATTCAATTATACCCTGCTCGTCAATCTTAATTTTTCTTCTGCTTGGGAATACAAGATCAAAAGGGAATAGGTCTATCCCTTCCGTAAAACACATCTCAGAGCCCTAACACCTCATTGAACACCTCAAGAGATATATTTGACCTTGCAATGGGTAACTGATTCCAGGCACACAACCGAAATCGAGAGAGAGAGAGACAACTGAAAGAAAGAGATGAATAAATAAATAAATAACGAGTGTTGTTTGTTAATTACTCCATTTGGGGTTGGGGGGGGGGGGGGTTGCCCTCCTTGCCTAGGCTGTTGTTGCCAATTAGTAGAGTGATTGTTTTGTGCTTGGGTCGGATGATTAGTGAGCCTATCAGTGAAGCTTAGAAGAGTAACAGTTATGAAGGTCAGGCCATGAGAGAATCTGATACAATGGTATCTACGTGCGCCATCACTTCCTGAGTGGCGACGTCTCACTTTTCCCTCGCTCGACGCCCTGTCTTGTGTTTCTCTCAGCCGTATGAATACTGATCAGCTCCCTAATGTTCCGTCGGCCTGCTCCCCCAGCGAAGGCTCATTGAGCCCCTCACCGCCATGCCGCAGCACTTATTGAGAAAGATAGCTAGGGGCCTGCCTCAACGCTAGGATAGTTGAAGGATCTCCTCCGCCACTGTGGTCGTTACCGCGGCAAAGCAGGAAAATAAAACTTTTTTTTTTCCTCAGGTAGAAGTAAACACAAGGGTGGGAAATCGATGGAACTCCTACTGTACTGTCAAAGACTTATCTAACAACCGAGGCAAATCGATGGGGGTATGTAGGAGCCGTGGCGGTGAGAGCATCTGCATGTCCTAGTTGTGGCGCGGTGTCCCCCAGGGCCAGAGTATTAGACCGTGCCTCACCATCCCCAAGGCTTTAGTCCCATTAGTCACAGGTGACAAAGCCAAGCAATGAGTTTCTGGCCAATTACAATGCACTTGCTACTCTCCCGTCTTTGATCCCCCCCCATCTGCTCTCTAAAAAGCAGCCTTTCAAAGAGAATATTGCAGAAAGGAACCTTTTCATGTTAAAAATGTGTATCAAAGAGCACATTGATACATTGAGCGCCCTTGTCACTGCTCACTATACGCGCACACACAATGACAAACGCAGACTTGCATGGGCGCGTGCACACACACACACACACACACACACACACACACACACACACACACACACACACACACACACCCACACACACACACACATACACCTCCCACACTCTAGCGCTGGGCTGTGAGAGACACGCCCCCCCCCTGTCTCCAGGGCTATGGCTGCCCGCTTGTATTTTGGTAATCGTCATCCTCCCTGACCCGTTGGCCCGATCCTGGCGCCAGGAGTCTCCATACCTCCCCTCGACCCC
>JAVQJS010040038.1:0-12995 GCA_036024795.1 Galaxias rostratus
ACAGCTCTCTCACCAACATGAGAGATTTGAGTGAGTATGGTAGTCTCCAACTGCTGTGGTCTCGAGAGGGAAAAAGTCTGTTTGAAGAAAAGTGTGCTGGCCCGTTGATCAGAGAGTAGGTTCCTTGCTATGCTATTATCCATGCGGAGCCTTGTAGGATTTTAGTACCCCACAGTTTGAATTTGTAATTATGAACGATGAATAGATGTTTCACCTCAATCACTAGTTGAGTTCCCCGCCTGCTGTTTCTGTCATGCCACGCTTTTTGATTCATCCTAATGCGTTACATCGACTCGTATGCGCAACGCTCCCGACGTTGTGTGTTTCCTATAGGTGATTTACACGAGGGCGTTAATTGCGGTCGCGTCTGCTGGGGAGGGGAGGAACGTCGACGCCGTCGGCACGTTAATGACTTATTGGATCGACTCGGAGCGGCGTGCGACGACTCTTTGTCGAGCGGGGATTGATTTGGATCGAGCCGTTTGGGCTTTCATGCCTCCGCTCAGGAAGGCGGTCGACGTGCTGAACAGGAACGTGGTTTCATTCCAGAGTTTTCCTCCTGATCTTGTCAGTTTGAAGGGGAGCGTGGGAGGGCTCCGAACATAAAGTCATATTTTGTTGCTCCACTTTTGAGACGAAACTAGACGTCATAGTTTATTGCCCGCCTGGTGTTGTCAGAAAAATAACTAGCACTGTAAGCGAAAACTTTGACAGGGTGGTGAGTTATTTTTACCGAGCACCACCTTCAAATGAGAACACACACACTAAAGGATGAACACATACACACACATATAAACACAACGGTGCACGCACCCAAACACACACAAACACACCCATAGGTGCGCGCACACACACAAGGGTGAGCGCGCGCACACCCACACACACACACACACACACACACAGGGGGGTGCACAGACGCATACATACTCTGACCTACATCCAAGTGTCATTTATCTCTTTCCCCCCCCCCCCCCCACCAAGCTCTCTTTAACCCCAATGAATGGTATCCTTTAGTGTGTCATGTCTCATTTCAACCTATCTCCTGCTCCTCAACTCTATGGCAATTGCTGCTGGCTTTAATTTCAAGAGTAGTTAGGCAAATGGCATGTGCTGTATGAATGATGATCCACTAGCTACAAACAATGAATTATTCAATCACTCTCCCTCTCTCGCACTCCACCGAATGAGCTGGAGAAATATCTGTGTTCACACTTTGCAGACAGCGGAGACGAGGGAGGCGGTTCAAGACACCGCCATGCTTAGTTAGCTCTTCTGTTTCCCTTCTTTGTGTGCCCTCATATCTCCTGCGACTGTCGACGACTGTTCTTTGACCTCGGTTCAGTGTGCAATCTCCCCCATACGAATGAACGTTCTCTTCTAGCCCATTCCTTCCAACTCGCAAATGGGCCCTGCAAAAAAAAAAAAAAAGTGATGCTCGCTGTTCATAATCTTGCCATGCCATGCGTAAATGTGCCACTCAATTTGAGTAACATGCATGGGCTAGCACGCCCCTTGGCTCATAACAAGCCAAATGGGAAAGCCACATAAGATGTGTTTACAGTTTAAAGGACTGTGGGTCTACAGTTTGTGCCTGTGGTCGTAGCTGGCCAAGTGAGTTGGTTGTGCGATGCACACACACCCACCACCCTGGATGCCCCAAACCGCTGCCAGGTAGCCTTAGAAACCAATTAGACCAAGCGAACAAAGAGTCTGGAGGTTCTTCAAAGGTGGGAAGAGAATGGATGGCGGGAAGGTTAGCTTATGACTGATGCGAGCCTCTCTGGAAGGAAATCCTCTCCTTTCCTTTCGTTCTAACTACTTCAGAAAGACACGAGCGTTTGTACTTCCTTCTTAAGTGACTTTGTTTAGGTTGAGCCTTGGTGTGCAGGACATTCATACGGTCATGACATTTTAAGGTGGAGGAGTTACAAAGCTATAAGAGGTGCTCTGGGTCTCAAATGGACTACATTGTAGGGCGCACGGGGGCACGGACACACACATACGCACACACGCACACGGAGCAGGAGAGACTCCTTTGATTATGTCTTTTACAGCTTTTATCCTCTCTGTTCCAAACCAGACCTCTAACCCCTCCTCTCTCGCCCTCCTCCAGCCGCTCCGGTTCCATCCCTCCCTTTCAAACGTACTTCCTTGCCTCTCTTCTCCCCCTCTCCACACTCTCCTGCCCTCTTTCCCTATCGCCCTTTGCGGTCCGCTCACATCTCTCCCCTTCCAGCCGCCTCACGTTGAGTGAGAGGTTTGTTTTGATTAGGCCCAGACGGCCCGCCTCCTCAGCCCCGTCCACCTGACGCTATAGCAACCGGAGATGAATCATCCGCTGTCTTTGAGAGTTATATATATTTCACTTTGTCCTCCACTCTCCTCCCTCGCTCTCATCCCCTCTGTCACCCTCTGAAATTAAATTCCGAGATCCATGCTCTGCTGGTGTGGTTTTTTAGTTTTGCACTGTGGGAGAGAAGGGAAGCCCGTCCATTTTGGATCCTGGGACCGTGCCGAGACGACACATCAATCTGGATCTGTTGGGAAAGGCAGTGTCGTGGTGTGGGGGACACTAGGATCTGGGAGTGGTTGTGACCTAAAAAATCGATGTCATTGATAATTGTAGCATACCCATATGTAATAACTTAGGGGGAGAAGTGCACACGTTGCAGCAGTGTGCGCCCCAGACATTGTTGTGACCAAGGGTCAGACTCCAGCTCCTAACACCTTGGGGTCAAAGGTCGGACCGGACGGGTGTTTTGTCTGACCTTCTGAGCCTGCGGTCAGACTGTCGGTGGTGGTGTGTGCTTGGCCCTGACCCAGTGGTCCCACTGTTCCCACTCTGTCTAACAGGCTGGTTATGAGCGGAATTTTATGAGCTGATCGTTAAACATCTTAATTGTATAATGAGATTAGGATCCCTGTCTTATGAGAGGGAGGACTGGGTAAGAGCAGCAGGCTCTGGATGAGTCCATGCTGGGCTGCCTCTCCGGCGTGTGGTACGCTGAGTCTCCGTTCCGCTCCGCCATCGTCGCCATTGCCACGCCGAGGTGTGAAATCTTTTCGTCCACTTTTAGTTTTCAAATCACGTGACGTCTCGCAAGCTGCCGCGTTTGGTACAAGAAAGGTCGTCTCACTTCAGCCTTCAGCGGGCGTCTCGAGACCACAGCGCTCCCACACCTTTAATGCCCCCTCACAACGAGAAGACTGTGCCGCAGTGCACCTCCCTTCTCCATTCTCCTCCTCACCCCCTCAGTGCCCAGCCTTCTCTCCCTCTCTCCGGAGATTTTAGCAGTGCCTCCGTCTGGGTCATAATTACTGCAGCTCAGAATCAGTCAGACATAGCCAAGTGTCCATTCTGTCTTGCCCCGAATTTTGTGTCTCTCTCTCTCTCTCTCTCTCTCTCTCTCTCTCTCTCTCTCTCTCACTCTCTCCTTCCTTCTCTCTCCCCCAGGTCCCAGGTCCCAAGCGCTTTTCCAGACCTCACATATTTTACATGTATCCCTGGTCGGTGTAGGAGAGTGGAAGAGAGAATGGCAAGCATGAATATTATGATTGGCCTTTTTGTGCTCGGCATATCTTGCATGTTTCTATTGGATCTTTTAGATTGCCACTCTCTAGGGCTCCGCAATAGAATGGTTCCTGGCCTAACGCTCTAGCGCGCTCTCTCTCTCTCTCGTCAGGCAATGGCTTAGGGCATTGTAACACTTGTATCAATTAACAAAGAGAATTAATACGCTGTAATGTAAACTTGGAGGGAACTTTGAAAGGGGAAAGGCCAAACACAAGTATTAATGTTCCTGGAAATTATGTAGCATTTCTTTTAACAGGGAGGAGAAAAGTTCCCTATCAGACTCAAACTTCCAGATTGTTCTGCTGTAACTGTCCAAAACTGTAACCCTTCATAGCATCCTCCTCTGACAAAGTGATGTTTCTCAGTGGGCCCAGACATATGCAGTCGTAGAGTCGCTTTCTCCCGTACATCCGAATCCATCATTGTCTGCATTTTTGGTGTGGCTGGAGTGCACTGGCATGCAGGCAGGCAACCGTTGATCTCAGTGCTGGGGAGAGAGCTCCCTGAGGCTGGCCGAGAACGCTTTCCCCTCCACCAGCCGTCCATCCATCGCTGCCTGTCTGCTGACAGCTCCAGGGGGCCTTAAGAGCTCCACTGGTTAATTACTGCAGAGGGACACTCGGGCCTGGCAGCACCTCGCTGGAGACCAGGAGACGAACGACAACCTCTGCCAGACACACACAGAGGCACACAGACACACACTGACACATACAGAGGGCAATGGACACACACAGAGGCACACAGTGGCACAGAGACACACACAGACATAAACCACCAGCGGCACATAGACACACACTGAACCAAACACACACACACACACAAACACACACTGACACACACAGAGGCATATTGACATACACTGATGCACACAGAGGCACACAGGCACACACTGACACACACAGATGCCAATGGACACACACAGACAGAGGCACACAGTGGCACAGAGACAAACCACCAGCGGCACATAGACACGCACTGAACCACACACACACACACACACACAGAGGCACACAAACACACACTGACCCACACAGACACGCACTGATGCACACAGAGGCATACGGACACACACTGACACACACTGATGGACACAGAGGCATGCGGACACACACCGACACACTTACAAACACACAGAGGCACATAGGCACATACTGACCCACACAGACACACACTGATGCACACAGAGGCATGGAGCCACACACTGACAAAACACAGACACACACACACAAACACACACAGACAGAGCCACACGGTGGCACATAGACATAGAGGTGCACAGACAAACACTGATGCACACAGACGCACATTGACAGAGGCACACAGAGATACACAAACAGAGGCACACAAAGACACACAGACAGACAGTGGCACACAGACACACACCGACAGAGTCACACAGACAGAGGCACATAGAGACACACAGACAGACATAGAGGCACACAGAGACCCCCAGACATACTGACGTACACAGAGGCACACAGAAGCACACACGGACAGACACTCACAGACGCACACAAACGGACGCACGTAGGCAAACACGCAGATGTACAGATGGATAAGCAGATAGGTACATAGGTGGACAGATAGAAAGGCCAGCAGGCAGAGTGGCAGTAAGACAAACAGGCAGGAGAGCAGATAAGCAGGCTGCCAAGTCACACAGGCTTACACACGCAGAGCCTACCCAGAGCTGGTTGAACACCATGTACGGTCACAGACACACACACAGACACACACACACACACACACACACACACACACACACACACACACACACACACAGACACACACACACACACACAGGCTGTGTTTCCCACTAAGCCACAGCTTTGTAACCATTCATCAACAGTGGCTGTAATAACAAGGGAGCGGAGCCCCAGCCCGCCCTACAGGGGGCTTAGGGTCCACAGGGTCAGAGGTGGGTGGGGGTACAGATGTCCAGGGCTTTGATGGAGAGCCATGTACATGTGAAACTCAGCTGGAGACTCAGCCTCCCTCCCTCCCTCCTGTAGTCTGGAGTCAGGGCTCTGACGGCTTGCATAATAGGGAGACTTCACTGTCAGAGAGAGAGAGAAAGAGATGTTTGCACACGCACACACACCCACGCACACGCATGCACACACACAATCGTACAGACTGAATAGGATAGGGATGGGATGACTGTCAAAGTGATAGCGTGGTTTCAGGTTGTGGAAGTTAAACCACCAGTTTACCAATCAGACTGCCCTTTATATAAGACTGCCTCACTGTCTGGCTGTCGAGTTGTTTGCCTGTCTGGATGCCCATTTGTCTATCTGGCTGTCTGTCTATCGGGTTGTCTGGCTGTTAGCCTGTCTGGTTGTCTGGCTGTCTGGCTGCTTTTTTGTCTGTCTTGCTGGCAATTTAACTGGCTGGTTTGTCATAATAATGGGCAGTAAGGGTGTGCTTCATTGGCCAGGGTTTGACTGCTTTGGCTACAGTGATGATTGAGGTTGTCTGCTGAACACTTATTTACTAATGATCATTCTTGGCTTGTAGTCTCTGTCTGTGCCTATCTCTCTCTTTCTCTCTCTCTAGCTCTCTCTCTCTCTCACACACACACACACACACACACACACACACACACACACACACACACACACAACCCCACCCATAGACATACTGACTAATACCCTGTATATATACACACACACCTGAGCACAAGGCCCCCACACTCATCCAATCACAGAGATTTCTGGGTATAAGTAAATATTTAAGGGAAAAGAGATGGGAACAATTTGGTTGGCTGCTCTGCTGCCGGTGTCAGAATGGGGATGATAATATCATTTCTCCTTCCCTTGCTCTGGCTCCTATCATTTGAAAGTCAGGGGGAAGGGGGGGCATGAGTGGAATTATTCATAAAGCTCAATTGTGGACGCAGGACCACATAACCCCTCGCCATCAGCACACACACACACACACACACACACACACACACACACACACACACACACACACACACACAAACACACACACACACACACACACACACACACACCTCCTTCATTTTCCCTATATAGGCAACCTCAATACCAACCGTTCTCCATACATTTATGTTAAATATGTCAAATCACATTGTGGCTGGTCCTCGTATCCCTTAAGTGTATTAACAATCTCGCTGTCTTCTTTTTCTTTCCCCCTCACGTACCCCCCTCCCTTCCTCTCACCTACCCTCCCCCTTGTTCCTTTCTGTATCCCCGTGCATTAACGGAGGACTGCCCCCCTCCCTGTCCGAAGCAGCAGCACCCCTCCATTTCCCTAATGCTGTCTCAGCTAGGTGAACAAGGCGCGAGCAGAGGGGAGAAAGAGGCTCACGGCAGGCTACTTATAAATATTTCATAACCAGTGTTCGCGGGGGATGGGGGGGGCACCCCCTCAGATTACTCACTGGGGAAGGTGGCTCGTGGCTACTGCCAACATGAACTTTATTGTTTTAATAAATAAAGCAACCCTAAAGTTGCCGTGGTATATCATACCTTGTTCACATTCTCCCATGACATGTAATTACAGAGCACTTGCTGGGTGTGTTTACAGTCTGTGCTTGTGTGATCTTTGAGGCAAATGAAAAGCTACAGAATAATGAAGGCATCCTTCAGGAGATGACAAGCCAAATACATCTGCATTTTTCCACAGCCTCCTGATGTATGTATAAATGGCTTTAATGAATTGCGAGGAGCCCTGTCACTAGAAAGGGAAAATAAGACTGACGTTGGATAAAAAAAATAAAATAAGATGGAGGTAAGCCTTTCTTCTGTGTTTGCTAATGCCGACTCGTCTGACATTGAGTGTCATTTGTATGAGAACAATATCTGCCACGTTAAAGTTCCAACCGCCGCGCTGTGACAGCGATAAGAAGAGACCACTTCTAATGGCGGACATGGGAAACAGTTTGACACCCGACAGCCGTGGTGTGGACGCCGCTCTCAGAGTCTCCTTTAAAGAACAGGTCAGCCATGACCCGCCGTGGTCGAGTAGAAGCCAGTGTTCAGAGAGCAAACACGACCACCACAGCCCACCTCAGCCTCCCACCTGGGTGGTGCGGTACTTCCTGTCCCCCACGACAAAGGCAGGGTGCCCTGCCACCGCATCCGCACTATGCCCATCAACCATACGAGGGAGCAAAGCAGAAGAAAAAGGACATCCATTAAACTACATCTGTTTACCTTTAGATGACGACGCAGCCTGCCCCCCTTCTCATCGCTCCCCCCAGCGCCCCCACCCACACACCCACCTCTTCACTGACATCAAACAGAGCCCCAGACCGGCTTCCCTAATGCACACGCTATTTTTAACTAAGCGTTTCTAATAAGCTGCTGGGAAGCCGTACATTTTTCATATGCAAGCACATCTATCCTTTGTGAAAACACAGAAACACACTTATTTGGTGATTAGCGGCTGACAGAGGGGAGGAAAGGAATTGAATATGCTTGTATCAAATTGCATGCCTTTCAAAAAGGAGGAATCCTAATGCCAGCCATCGTCTTCCTGGGCACCACAGGTATGAGTGAATTATTAATCGCTCAGCTCATTTTAATGCTTTTTAAAGTGCTTTATTTTGATGTGTTAAAATATACTTTTAGCCATATTCAGGCAGGCATGCATATCATTATATTCCTCCATCAAAGTGTAGTGTCGCCTTTTCAAAGAGCAAAAAACAACTCAACGCTCATTTAAAAGAAAAAGTTTGAATATCAAAGACGTTCAAGGGCTTCAAACATTGTGATGAACTTTTTTTTGTGCTGCACTTTCTTAAAAAATATGTTAGGTCTGCAACATGTCTGAATTGTTTCGGGGTTTTGAAACCTGAATTGTTTAAATAAGAACCTCCGCCGACAGCGAGGAACTAGCGTAGCTAAAAGGAGAGCTTCATCTCTATGGCCCCGTTACCGTTCAGTGTCATCATTAGCACAGCTCCGTTAGAGACCTGTCTCCCTTAGCCCTGCACTCCTGACATGGAAGTATTCAACCACAACAACAGACGCCAGCGCGCTCCGCTCCCACTGTCCTCTTAGCCACTCGTGCCTTCTTTCTGCTTCTTCATCCATGCTCCAATGAGAGGAGCCCCAGACCGCGATGGCTGGCGTGTCCTCCGAGGGGTGCACACTGCACTGGGCCCTGGCAGGTCAAGGCCCCCGGGCGCCGTGGTCCGGCTGGGCACTGACGCCCAGATCATGTCTCATACATGTGACGGAGAGGCCCCACGCCAACACTGCTTGAGGGATGGCCGTGCAGCCTTTGTGTTAGGACGGAATGTCAACACCCTCTCACCCCTGATTCACAGCCCACTGTCCACAGTGACAGAGTCTACTCTGCACAATTCCCCAAATACCACTCAAAATAATGCAGTACTATATGTATGACCATATTAAAAACAAAATTATTCTTCCCTAAAAATAACAACACATTCTTAAGTAATTACTTATATAATTACTATGTTCACCTGAGACTAAAACTAATTAGATGTATAACAGATATACACATATCACATAAGTTTCAAACAATAATATGCATGTACTAAAATGTAGAAGCTAGCAAACTATAAAAGTTCTAGTTTGTTGAAACATATAGCTTGTACCTCAAGCACCAGTGAGTGGGTCTTCACTACACAGGGAGTTGAAGAAGGCCTAATGTCCGTCCCCTCCCCTTTGCCTAAACTCCTCCCATCCCAACTGAACTTGCAACACTAGCACCTCCCATCAGCAAAAATAAATATTTACTAGCTGACAGCAACACAGGTGTGTTCTGCCACACATAATCAACAGGGGAGTGGCCTCAGGGGGTGGAGCAAGGGGGTAGCCCTGTCACATGTGGGAATACCCCCCCCCACCTCTTTTTTCCTTCCCTATTCATCACCCAGTGAGTAAACCAATCATAAGTCACATGGCACCTGACCAAATTTCCTAAATTGACATTTTTTCTTAATTTGTCTGAAGGAGGTCTGATGAGTCAAAAATCCCTCAGCACAACCCACTGGCTTTCCCCAAACTGAACCTCTGATTTCTGGAATTACATGACAGCCCCATCACTTAAGAGGGGACTTTCCATATTTTGGTAAAATGTGAATAATTAGTTTAGAGGAAATTCCTATTATTTTTAGGCAAATCTGGTGCAGTGCCACGTGTTCCATTAGGGCAGTGTTGCTTCAATGTGTGAAAAGTAAATATCGTCCTTACCTGTCCCTTTGGTAAGCTCCTTCTCCCCCCCACTCTCTCTGTCTTTGGTTTGGTCCTCCTGGTCTGTGGTGGTCTCACTGGCAGCCTCCACATCCTCGCTTAGCTCTCCTGAAGGGGGAGGAGAAGATGGGATATGTAAATCACCACGCCATCAGAATTGGTTGAAGCACTTAAAGGGACGGCAGCGTTTTTTTTCTATAGGAGCTTACAACAATTACATTTGCTGACATGCAGTTACAAGGTTAGCAGACAAAGAGGGCAGGATCTGCTTTATGCCCTGTGTTGCTTGATCACTGGGAATGCAGTATGAAAATGTAATTTCAACTAAATAATACAGAATTAGAAAACTGCAAAATCAATTAAATATAAACTATTACATTTATAAGATGTATATAGAAGAAATACATTCAGTCTTTTTTTCACTTCTACTCCTACAAAGAAAGTTCTAACAATAATGTTTTGAGTATTATTTTTGAAATGAGCCCAAAAGTTATAATTCTTCATTTATTCAGGACCATGACACAAATATCTTTATGGCTTCCTCAGTTTAATATGGACATAAAACCACAGAAAACCGCACACATGTGGTAGAGACATACACACATTTTCCAAAGCGGTTTGAAGTATGCAGACAGGAAAAATAATTGTGTGAGTAGAGCGTTTCTTTCTCTCTCTCCCTCTCTCTATCTTTCCTTGTACCATTCTCTTTCTCGTGCATTGCGTTTCCTGGCTCCGTCTGCTAGGCTACTTACCAATATGGGGCTCATTTCACTTCTCCTACCTCAATATTGAAAGAACAAAAAATCATAAATATTTAAGACTTTCAGTTCCACAATTCATTTTATTTTTCTGCCAAGTCAAATGCAGAAATCCCCTGTAACCACCTTAAAAGCCTTAGTTCGATATATATCAGGCCTTTTAGACGCATTGAATTCCAAACAATGGATATCCGATAATCCTATCAGTAAGTAATGCATTGAGGAAATACAGCACACAAAAAAACATAATAAAAAGGGCATCAATCTTTTTTATTTCACTCTTGTGCCCCCAGAGTACACCACTCCCTTCCTCCTCCGGTGTCTGTTAAGTTTGTTTAAAAGTAGTGGGACTAGCACAGAGCACCATTGATCTAGACACAGTAAACTGGACCGCTGTGCGTAAGGAACCCTATCAGTTATTACACAAGTCAGCTAATTCTGTGCAAATGTACTTAAACGCTCCTTTGAAAATGCTTCTGCGCCCAGGTCTCTACTCACCGGCCTATTGATATATTGACAATGCCACAACGCCCGCTACTGAAATGTCCTGTTCAAATATGCAGCCCTGCAGTCAACACCGCCTGATCTGAGCTCACCACTTGACAACCCACAGCCTCCACCACTTTTATGATCTTACATTATCCACAACACTCATAGCCCCCTTGGTTACAAAATGCTGTGTGTAACCTACGCCTAGATACCCCTCCATAGAGTCATTAAACTTAAGCATCGCTAAATATTCTCCGGCCACAATTTCCAAAGTGTGCATTTTTGTCCCCTTCGTTCCATAATATATGTCTTTTTGAATCCAAAGCGTGTGGTTTCTGGATGACTATCCAAACTTTATGGATGGATATGTCTCCTGGCTGGCCACTTTGCCCCACATTTGAAAAATAAATAAAAATAGAATAGATCCAGACTGGCAGAGTAAATAAAATAAAACCAGGAAATGCCATGATCAAAAGACATAGTTCATATTCTGAATATTCTGAAAAGTAAGTAAAGGCCAAGAAACCTTGCGAACAGTTCTACCTCGCTGCAGTTAGCTCACGCTGTAAACAATGATCATACACAGCCTGCCAATATTCTTATTCTGCTAAAATTAACGCTATGGACAAAATCTGGAAGTCAATGAGAAACACCTTTGTGTCAATGGCACAAGCAATGTCCTCCTCTTCCTGCCTGTTCCACGGAGCAGGAAGCCACGGCTCTCTGGGCTGGTATGATTGGTGTATGGATTATGTTGTTAAGCATTCTAGTGAACTGTAGCCAGTCACCCAGTGTTTAAACGAAGGTATTTAGGAGGGATAACAAGCGCCTAGTAAAAAGCACATTTAAGTGTTCCCTTGATCCTACTTGCATATTTTTTTGAATATATATTTAAACAAAAACATTTTTTTTGATAGACCATGTTTCTATTATGTTTCCAAGGCAACCCGCAGGTTTCCCAGCCAACACAGTCCTCCCTTTCTCTGCAGGCTAAGCGCTCCTAAAACCACTGGCCGGAAAACCAGGGGGGAGCTGCCTGCACAGCATCCCACCATCCCAGCCGGCTCCTGCCTGTGCAAATCCACAGTGATCCAGGAGAATTAGGGGACCATACGGCGGCACAATCACTCAGATTACAAAATAATCCCTAGGTGAATTTTTACACCTTTGAAAATAGGGAGGGGGCTGAGCAGGAGCTCTTAGCTGTCCTACACCTGCACTGCGTGTGTAATTCCACACAAGCACGATTGAAATGCGCCTCTATTTTATATTTTTCTGTGGCTGGGACCTCCACAAAGAAACGTCCCAACTCTCATTTCTGCGTCGGCGCGCACAGCAGCTGTCACCTCTGTTCTGCAGACGGATGTGTTCAGGGGAGGGAGCCATGCCTGTCCCCCCTCCTAGCCTGCACACAGCGCCTCCCTATTTCGTTTTTTAATCAAGATGTATGACACTTTTACCACACGCCGCACTGTAACCCCAGCCCCCCCTCTATAATACATGCAGAAATGCAGACATTTAATTCCAGGAGCGGCACTCCACCCCCAAGTAGCAAATGGCTGTGCCAATTCCTCATCTCATCTGCAGTGGTATTACACAATGATTAAAGCCGGGCCGGCCATAATTAATGAAAGGTCACGAGTGGCCTAGGAGTAGGATGCAAATGCAAGACACACTCAAATTGTAGTCATAGATTAAGACTTGAAATAGATGAGCAGAGAGGAACACTCACAGCTATGGCAGAAGGCCATTTCTAACCCAAATCTTAGACATGCAAAGGACAATAGCCTGAAGGGTATCTCCTAATTAATTGTCTTCATTAACCCTGCTAATACAATGATATTAAAGAGTTCCTTCTAATCTAATCATGCAAGCGGAATAAACCCCATTGCTGACACAGAGATTAGACTCATCTGTTCTGGGCATTGAAGTACATATTCGGGGGGGGGGGGGGGGGGGGGGGGGGGGGGGGGGGGGGGGGGGGGG
>JAVQJS010040049.1:0-11566 GCA_036024795.1 Galaxias rostratus
AGTTTTCAGGGGGGAAAAATGGTATTCGCTTTTACAATATAAACAGTCTGGACTGATACTTCTACTCTGCAGCCCATGAATAGCTGCTGTAGACTTTAGATGAACAGAAGCCTACATAGTGAGCCAAGAACTTGCCTAGGGTCCTCCTCAGACATGACATCACCCAGCAGCCATGCTTAGTTCTGTTAACAGGATCCCTGTTTTTTAGTAAAGGACTCGCAGACCTGAATATGCACGATTAAATAGTGACTTTTTCTTTTTTCAGAAGGTTTTATTATTTAATTTATTTATGCAGGGGTAACTAACTTAGTCAAGGATTCTTTTCCATCAGAACCCTGTTTAAAGAAATAATACATATATCCATTAAAACGAACATGAAGAAAACACAAATGTTGTAAATAATACAATTGTGTTACAGTATTTTATGTTTCAGTGAAAACATGAACTTTGAAGGGTGATAGGTTCCTGTGAGCGTGTTCCATGAGAATGTGTGCTTTAAATGAAAAGTGATCTAAATAGCAACTTCCCCAGCATTGTTTTGTAAACAAAAACAGAACCTTGTGGAACAATGTTCTCTATTGCAACGAGCTGAGATTTCAAACCCCCTAGCATCTATGCACTGTGTTCAATCAGAGGAACTCCTAGAACCTGAAAAGCATCATCAAATCCCAGTGAGGCTTGTTTCACCACTTTCCAGAATTGCTCTGAATTGTTGGCACATTCAGATAAATTGGTCAAAGAACATATTGATTTAGCTTCGTTTGGACAGTAAAAAGAGCTACTGGGCTGGATATGGCATTATACTAGATCTACTGCCATTGTTTCAGAGAGAAATCCTACATGTATGCTATGTATTTATGAGTGGTTTATTACAAATGGGTGTCATGAGGGGCTGCATCCAATCCAATCCACTCCCCCACCCCCGGGCCTCTGCGTTTCCCGTGACTGCAGTGGGAGGATTGTCCCAGTAGAGTGTTAAAACAGAGGTAAACTGTTGATGATGGAAGGACGGTGTGAGCCTGTAGATCAATGAGCGGATAGAGGGCAGGAAGAAGACTGAAAAAGAAAGAGAGAGAGGGAGGGAGAAAGGAAGGGAGGGTGTGTGAGGTTCCGGTTTGACATCCCGGGGAGGGGCGGGGTGGGCGGGGCTGGAGATTCATCTGGAGGTGGGCTATCGGCAAACATTGTGAAACACGCCTTGGGCAAAATGGATCGAGAGAGAGAGAGGTGTGTGTAACGTCGAAGCATTTCAGATGGCGAGGGTTCCCTTTGCTGCTCTATCGCGCCATCATTCAGTCATCGTGAGATCACTACAAGCAACTATATTTCAAAGTTGGAAGTAAAAATTATACGATCACTCCCAATAAAATTAAGAAGGAGCCATTGAAAACAAACAAGTTTTTATTTTATTTTTCCCCCCCCATACTCCCTTCAACCTTAAATTGGGCTATGCTTATATAGCATTAAGATAACATTGTAATGAACATATATGGATAATAATAAAAAACGACTGGCATAAATAACTTTTTTTTTTTTTATTACCTTTTTTCTCTTTACTCAGTACATCTTGTCTGGATCGGATGACTTCAACCTATATATGTGGAACATTCCGAAAGATCCAGAAGCAGGTATGAGGGATCATCTTAATCTCTTTCACTGTGTTAACTTTAATCCCCAAGTTATTTTTAATATCTGTGGATCTTAAATTAATTTTAACAGAAAAAAAAAAAAAATGATGGATAGTTGAATTTGATTACGTCAAAGCCTGGAATGGATACTTAATGTGTAATCTTGACCTCCTGTCTCTTCCCCCTAGGAGGCCCGGGTCGTGTCGTGAACGGGGCCTTCATGGTCCTGAAAGGCCACCGCTCCATCGTCAACCAGGTCCGCTTCAATCCACAAACCTACATGATCTGTTCTTCAGGGGTCGAGAAGGTCATCAAGGTCAGTAACATCGTCGCTCATTCATAACATTACCATTTATGTATGGCAATTTATTATGTCATCAAATCAAATGTCAATGAAAAAAAGATCAATAAAGTAGTAAGAGAAAAGAAAATTTCTTAGACTGACAGAACTCCCTTGGGTTGAAGAATTCCCTCTGATAGGCAATAGAGAACAAATGTATTTTTATCGGGATTTAAAAGTAGTCAGGCCTGGAGTGTAGTCATGCAACATGTTGATACTTCAATAAAAGTGTTAGTGCATGATGAAGTTATTCTCACAGTGAAGGCCTGAACACTTCCATGTTATCTTTACCATGTAGCTCCAAACTGAATTCACATGGATTTAAGGTTCATTCACTGAAATTGTGCTGTATGAAGGGGAATACTCCTTGAAAGCATACGTTTTAGACAGGAGATGCTGTTTTGAAGAACATAGGGTGAAGGCAAAGCCCAAATGTTGATATTTTTATATCATTATTATTAGACATATATTTTTTCTAACTTTAAAGCCTTCAGACCTACCTTAAACGTTTGGTATTGTACATACTCTAATTACTCGTTACTATTGTGTGACGACACATTTTAAACCACAGAGGTGACACCAGCGATTATCCACCTTTGTGCGCTCTAAAGCCTTCTCCACAGTCAGTCCTGAGTAATGACATAAAGTCAGCCCTTTTGTTCAATCATTGACCCCGTGAATCAGCAGGCAGAAGGTGCAGGCAGCTGTCCCTGCCTCGTCATCATCCCGGACTGCGTTTCCTCAGTGTCGACTGGCCTGAACTTGTAGACCCGAAAGAAAATGGCGTCGTTTCAGAACAAACCGCCCGCCTCCGTGTGTTTCTTCATGGCCCGAAGCATACCTCTACGGTTTATCATAGTTGGCTTTCATTACTTGGAAATGATGTACTTGCCATTACTAAATAAATGAATATTGCAATAGGACCCGTCATGCAGTATTTCTAACACGTGATGTCATTGAGTTGCTTACTTTCTGTTGTTGTTTGAAAGCGGACGCAGGTATCACAGATGTTCTTGAATCAGAGAGAATTAATACCAGCGGGGAATGTTCTTCATATTTTTTCTCTTTCATACTTTTCCCCACCACTACCACTTTCTGTTTCTGACTCCTCCATCTTCCATAAACTCCCATCCCTCTCTCTTGTTCTCTTACTTCCTCTCTACAGGCGTGGAGCCCCTACCAACTGCCCGAAAGTCTCGGGGACCTGGAGGGCCACGTGGAGGACAAGTCTCGCAGCCTGTACACCCACGAGGAGTATATCAGCCTGGTGCTGAACAGCGGCAGCGGCTTGTCCCACGACTACAACAGCCAGTCCATCCAGGAGGACCCGCGCATGATGGCCTTCTTCGACTCCCTGGTGCGTCGCGAAATCGAGGGCTGGAGCTCCGACTCGGACAGCGACCTGAGCGAGAACGCCATCCTCCAGCTCCAGGCCCGCGGGCGACGCACCACGCGGGCCGCCGTGAGGGACGGCGCCGCCACGCTCATCGACCCGCCGGCCGACCCGGCCACCGGTCCCCATAGCGACTCGGAGTCCTCCATCTCCTCCCTGGCGGGGCCCGAGGCGTCGGGAGGAGAACGTGCCAGGCCGGAGGAAGCCTTGGCGGCGGGAGAGGAGCGCAGGAGGAGAAGCAGGCGTCAGCGCCACCAGGCCGGCTTCCTGTTGGACCTGGCCAACGAGGACTCGGACTCCAGCGGGTTCTGGCCCGATCCCATGCCCCGTCCCCGGTCGCCCAGCCCCAGGGACAACTCGACACTGTCCAGCCCCACCTCTTCCCCTGCGGGAGCTTCCAGCTCCTCCTCCTCTTCCTCCTCTTCCTCTACCTCCAGCTCCAGCAGCGAGGCCGAGGACGAGGAGAGACGTCGGGCCAGCACTAGGCAGCGCAACGCCGCCCGCAGAAGCCGCATGCACTTCCCGTCCTCCCGGCTGGGCGAGCAGCGACCCGAGTCCGTCCAGGCCCTGTACCCCGGGATCGACACCTGCAGTTATCCCAAGATCTCCGTCGACGACGCGTCTTCTTCCTCCTCCGCGGAGGAGAGCCAGGACTTTATCCAAATCATGCCCCGCCGAGGCGGTTCCAGGGGTAAAGGGGGACATCTTCTGCCCCACAGAATTCATGTTCACTCGGGCTCGGCCCCTTCTCCAGGCAGCCAGGAGGGGGGAAGCGTCCTTGCTGAGCTCGACGGCACCCTGCCTGAATCCCCTCTGAGAAGGACAGAGTCCCGAGCCGGAAGGAGAGAGGAGGCCGGCGTCAAGGCCCTAGCAGACTCAGACAGCAGCAGCAAGGGCTCTCCTAGCTGTCCCTACACGGGGGTGAACGGGCAGCACCGGACTGAGGGCCCCCCCGACTCCTCGGAGTCTGACGGAGAGAAGGGAGCTGCTGAACTCGCGGGCACCAAGACCCAACAGTACCAGGCAGGGCTAACCCCCTTTCCTCGTGGCCAGACCCAGGGCACACTGAAAAGGACTCACACGGGGTCAGGGGAGGGTGGTTGTGAGTCCTCCCCTTTAGAAAAGAAGTGCAAAACATGATGACTCGTGTTTTCGCTTTGGACTGAAATCATCACTTTTGGTTAGGAAACCCAAGTGAAAAACATGATGACGCTTGCTTTGTTAAGGGATACGCTATAATCCTTTGGTCAAAAGGCTTGTCTTTTGACATTTTTATTATTATTATTGTTATTATTATTAATGTTATTATTGTCATTACTCGGTTTTTGGTTTTGCACCTTGAGTCTAAAAGGCGTATGAGACATTTGAAAAGGAAACACAAAGTGCACACGCAGAGCAGGTAACTAAAAAGAAAGCTTTGCTGTCTTACTGTTCCATTTTTTTGGGGACTTTGTCATTAGTCCTTGGGTCAAGCCATAGGTGACGATAAATAATGTGAAAAAGGACAAATAGGCCTGCATAATGTGTCACTATTAACAATAATGGCATTTGCTATTATACGTTAATTTAGTTGGCCTGCAAATTATTTGTTTTTATGATGCATAAATGGTTTTATTTTATTGTTTTCCCCTTGTTTTAGGAGAACTACCCTCCTTGTTTTGGAGTGATTGTCCCCCAAAAATATAGGTCTTATTGAGGACAAGACTTTAACAGCATTTTCATTTTGTACGTGTCAGGCTGCAAGAATACATAGAAAAACATTCTTCTTAATTTTTACATGTGGGTCTAAGCTTAAACTGGTTGGTGATGCCTGAATTAACTATCTCCATTGCAATCTGTGTGAGTGCCGTCTGCTTAAGTTGCTTGTAGAAATCATGTTTTCAGTTTTTGTAAGAATCTGCTTAATGTCTTATCCAGTCAGTCCCTGGGTATAATTGTAAAGCTAATGCATTATTGCGATTAAAGAATAATTTGTTCTCTAGTTTTTTTTTTTTTGTACCTCTACTCATTAATGTGTATTTTGTAGATGTATTGGATTGACCATCATATGTGTTTAACTTGAGTGCTTAGTGTAGAGAAACAAAGGTCCAACGAAAAGAAAGGAGTAAAATACTTTGTATTCAATCCTACAAGTATGCACTGTAGTCACACTGCCACTTCATATTCTTGAGCATGAGGTCTTAGACCACTCAGCAAACACAAGCACCCCAAATGATTGTTGATGTGATGTAGATTCTTTTTTTTTTCTGGTCAGGCACTACACATTGTGCATCCAGTACTGAGTCACCATGGCAACACAGCTTCAACTCTGCAACGGAAAAAAAATCGAGGTTTTTCCATTCGGCTGAACAAGCAATCAGGATAGATCTGTGCAGACAACATTGACCATGCTCAACTCACAACAATTCATTCTGATGTATTGTTTTCATATCTGGTGAAAACTGGTGATTTGGGTTTTTCTAAGGCCACTTGATTGAATATTAGTATAAAATTTTGCTTTTATCGAAACAATGTGAAACATTTCCAAATGAGTTGAATTTTACATCCTTTATGTCTATTGACATGTCAGATTTTGGGCTATAAAGCCACACATAAAAATGCCTGGTCTCTTACAGATTAACAACAAACACCTACTGGGATGAGCAGGGAGATTCCGCAACAGGTTAATTGCTTTAAATTATGGGACACATGCGAACAGTCTCTGAGGGCAAGATCCTAGGAATTGTGTGATCTGGCTGTATATGCAAAGCCAGGATGCAAAGAATCCTATGATCTCTATGCAGAACATGGTATAATCACGTATTGCCCTCTGGATAATGGCAGAGTAGGATCAGTCTAGAACTTGTGTTGCCCAAAGTTAATCTTAGATTATTTAAGTCTATTCCAGCGGCAAAGCATCATGGGCTGACAGACAAATATTTCTGAGGCGTATCAAGATGCGTGTCCTTTTTTGAGTCATCTTTCTGCTAAGTGTGGCCCAGTGTTAAGCTGTGGTTTAAGTGGTCACTTATCAACAGGAAGTATAGACACTTCATGTGACCTTCATACTTCCAGAGACAAAACGAATCAAAAAGGAAGATGTGCAATTGTTGTTTACGTTTTCCGTGTGCCTGTTTCAAGAAAGTTAAGCTTCTTATTTTGTAATTAAGGACTTATTTTAACACATGAATGCATATTTTGGATCTCGTTAAATACCACAGTTATTCCATACATGGCAATATTTTTTAGAAGCTATGATGCGCCCATTTGACTTCCCTTCCTTACATATCTGAAATACTTTGGAAGTTTGCCAAAGAGCAAACACACTAGCTGTTCACAGGACCTTTGCCTTGGATAAATAAATTCAAGCTATTTGCTTTACCATTTGCATCACTGACTACCCAAATATATTTATTGAGATTAGTGTTAGATTGAAAAGTGCTCTGAGCAACGTTTCAATGAATACATTCTGCATTAATGTGCACATATTCTAATCATTTATATATATGTATTTTTAAAATCTCCAAACTAATGTATTTGAGGTGCACAAGTTCGTTTATTTCGAAATGGAGGTCTCCCACCTGCACAGCACAGAAGTCACACCCTGCTGTAAAAAGTAACTGCTTCTTTAAACAAGGACCATTCAGTGAGTTGGCAGTCTGCTTTTTGTGTGACATCACTTTCCCAAACATTCGCTCTTGGAAGTTTGTCCATATATGGTAGAGCGCTCCAGTTTCATGTAGCTGACTGTTTCTAGACTGGGGCTACCCCGTGTCGGCAGTTTTTCCGGTCATAGAGGACAGTTGTATGAATGGAGAATGCGGCTTTACCTTACAAGGCTGAGACCGTGGCTACAGTTTGAAATGTTTACTTGACCCGTGCTTATTCTAGAAGCACATTTACCTCCCATGTATCACCTAACCTTCTTGGGTATGGTGATATGCAAATAAGGATTAATAAAGACAAATTAAACATTTCCCAAAAATATTGGGCTACTTTTTAAACTGCAAGCCACGATAACGACATGTGCACGTTTCAACTGTCCAGTTTACATATCTATAACTAAATGTTAATAATTATTAAATTTATACAGCTTCAATTTTTTTTATTGACTTGCGCCAGACAAGTGTTGCTGGCCCAATAATGCTTAGAAATGCGCAACTCAATTTATTAGCTAACTCAATTAGGTAATGTTCAATTGTAGGCTATATAATTTGCCTTCAAATATGCATTAATAGCATCTGTCTTTTAATTTAATTAAATTTTTATTTTTATTTCAGCAACGTAAGCCTAATTAGAATGTATCTGATTAGATGTTTGGATCAGTCAACCTACATTAAGTCTTCAGAAGTGACAGCTGAGTAAACCAATCGCACCAGAAGAGGAGGGTTTTAGAACTCCTGTATCCAATCCGGTTCCTACGTTTGCCATTGGTGTAAATTCTTTGAAGCAAAGTTTTGCGTCTGTCGGCAGCGCTTAGGCTACTAGACCTGCCTACTTACAGCCTACTACTCTGTTGCCCAGATGAAAAACACAGGGTGATAGATAAAGACAGACAGGGGGCACAGTCCTTTGTGAGGTTTGCTGAAAGAGAGGGAGAGGGAAAGCGAGTCAGCAAGAAACGGCGAAGCCGGGGGAGGACCGTTAATTTCATCCTCACCGTCTTGAATGCGAGGAGGAGAATAACGTATTGCTTTAACATCACCTGACCAAGGAAATAGGAATACAAGAACATTAGAGAGACCCAACATGGATTCCTATGATGAAGACGAACATGGATACATGCCACAAGAAGATGACTGGGACCGGGATCTTCTCCTGGACCCTGCTTGGGAAAAACAGCAAAGAAAGGTGAGTTTGCATAGCGAGCTTCCTGTGCGTAAAGGTGCCGAGTACCACGCCTGCACACAGCCCAACCTACTACTAAATGCAGCACGACCTGGGACGTCGAGCGCTCTTAAGATGATTGTGTGGAACTGGCATGATTATTGATAGATATGCTTACTGACAAGTTAAGCTTTGTGGGGGCTGTGCTTTCGGCTAGTCTAGAGGCGTTACAAGGGCTTACGTTTGGTAATTTGTCACTCGCACTTTCATTTGATTAGCCTAGATCAGGTAACTTGTCAAGTAGCCTTGACAAATGTTCTGGCAGATAGCCTACCCATAACCTTTGTGCAAAGAAAATGTACAAAAAGTGTTTAAACAAGACGATAAGAACAAGAAAATATTTTATATTCGTTATACAAAAAAATTACCCACTCCAGTAGCCTTGTCTAAATTATGACATGGACATTTTGCGCCCGCTTTTAAAGTGCAACAGATGTCATGTAGCTCGCACTCTAATAAGCACGACTTAGGTTCCTGCTACGTCGAGGATAGACTAGGTTGTCTAACGGTTTAGAACAAATACATTTAAAAGCTAGACAGTCAGGCCTATGACGGAAAATCGACCAAATAGTTTACGTCCCGTATGGCAGAATTCAAACGTTTCACTACGATTAATAGTTTAGTAGGCCTGTCTTTGAGTTCGGAAAATACGCTCTGACAGATGAATGTGACTTTAATGTAGGCTGGTTCGGCTTCAGAAATGGGTAGCACATTTTACCCGTTCTTGCCCCCACACTATTCTGGTTTAAAAAAGGGGGAAGAAAATCTTCTGGAATCTGAGTAAGCAGTGTGGTTTGGGTTGGGCTTGTATGTGAGCGAGCGTGCCCAAAAATGGTAATAATCGGCCGCTCTCGCTGCTGTTGGAAAACTTTTTCCCACTTTCTTTTTGTAGCGGACTATGAAAGCATAGGCTTCCAGTTTCCTGAATTATGTCATCGTCGCTACCGGTAATGGCGAGGAAAGCCCTGTAGCAAGGTAGCTTATGTGAGGCTGTTGGCTAGGCGTATACCAGATGTTAGGGAAGAGTACCTACCATTTGGTTTCAATGCTGTTTCTAATCAGCTGGATTTTTTTTTCTTCAATTCACTACTACTAAAAAACAAACTACACACCTGTCCTGAGGTTTCCCTCAGTGTCTTTCCCCCTTTTTTTGCCAGCTTCCAATTATGAAACTGGTTAAACATTGCTTAAAATATAATAATAATAATAATATATGTCTGTGAACACCATGGCTTCATTTGTTATCTGTTTTTTTTCATTTTGGATATTTTACTTGTCAAATACACTGACACTGCCAAGCAGAACTCTGCAGTCTAGGCAGACCTGTTCTCCAAGGCCCAATGGTGAACTTGAACCCTAACACTATATACCCACCTCCCACCACACACACACACACACACACACACACACACACACACACACACACACACACACACACACACACATGCACACTCAATTGCTATGCCTCTCTACTCGTACAACCTTTACACATTATTTTAAATAAAAATAAGGCTCACCTGCAAAGACAACTGTAGACTATAAGCTGGAGCTGCTTAAAATGTTTCTGCCACATGCGTGTTGTAACTTGACCCCCACCTATAAAGGCACCCATATCCACTAATTTAGGAATCCTAATGTCTTTTCAAACCCAGGTGCCTTTGGTAACATTTTGTAGGTAAGCTACGTGGATTCAACAGTGGGATCAGACTAGTTAGCATTATTTATTCACAATACATGACATAATGGCAAGCCCCTATAGAGCCTCCCTCCAACACGTCCTCAATTGTCATTGTTTCCATTCTTGTCTGCTTATTCTCTCATTCGTCTTCTCTTTCTGTGTCTCTATCTTTCTGTGTTTCTTTCTTGCTCTTTCTCTCCTTCTTTTGATCTTCGTCCCTCGATTTCTTTCTCTTTTAACTTCGTCTTTGTTTCTTTCCGTGTGTTCCTCTGTCTCTCTCGCTTTCTCTCGCTCGCTCACTCTGTATCTCTCTCTCTCAATCTCTCTTTACCTCTCTTTCTTTCTTTCTCCCCCTATCTCTCTGTACCCACATCTCTCTTTCTCCATCTATCTCTCCCGTTCTCTCCCATCGTAAACCAACCCTCTACCCTGGTGTCCCTTATCTGGTTTTCATCTCGTTGCTGAGAGGAGAACATTCCGGTTTTCCGCTGTGCTTTCACGGCGGCAAGGAGGAGCGCAGGTGTTTACTGCTGCTGCTGCTCATTTTTCCAGGCTTGCCCTTAGAAGGACGCAAGCTCTACCTTTCATTGGGCCTGCCTTAACACCACACCCTGTGCACCCCCTCGTCGTACCAGATGCTGCTACCTGTCTGTTCGCTAGCACACCATCCCGCTCAGGGTGGTTAGCGTGACTGGCGCTAAGATAAGGTCAATTAAACGACCAGATCCAGTCAAATCCACTGCATTAATAACGGTGTGTTTCCGCATCGAGAGCCAGCTGTGTTTAATACCCAGTTTTTTTCAATAATGTATTTTTCCTGCTAACAGCCTGTTATAGAAAACAAACGTCAGGTAACTCAATTCAAAAACAGCCTTGTGTGGTCATTTACATGTTTAACCGCAGTGCACTTGTACTTGAGCACATCTCACAGCCTAGTGCAGTAAGTTACTGGATGCCTGTCCCTTCTGTCTGACAGAAAGATGTACAGGGGTAGTCAAACCTTACTGGAAGTTTATCAGTCATCACACACACACACACACACACACACACACACACACACACACACACACACACACACTCATACACTCCCTCTGCTGACTAATCAGCACTTCCCTGGGCGAGGCAGGCCCCTGCAGCAACCAAAAACCAGACATCCTCAGACCTGCTCAATCGCTAACCATTCTGGTCAGCTCCATCCCTACTGAGTTAAACAGAGACTCCATATGCATGCATACACTTACACTTGAGCTAACACTCAATTCAATTCCCAATGGAATTGATCATGGACAGCCCCAATACATTGCATAGATGTTGTTGACTCCAGTGGTGTGTATTTTTTGTGGGTGGGGGTGGATTGGGCAGTGACAACCTTACTAAAAGCTTTCTGCCATCAGATTCCTTTTAAACGCACTCTAACGACGCACTCTGCTCTGTCTATGGACTGCATGCCACCCCCTCCCCCCCCCCATGCCCTATTCTCTCTCGCTCGCAACAAAAGGCGAACAGAGAGACAAGCCGGGAGTGACAAAGCTAGGAATGTCCAGTGAGTGGCCACCCGTTCCATCTGCTCCCGTGCTGACGGCCGGCCCCTCTACTGTGACAAATCCGGGGGGGGGGGGGGGGGGGGCGCGGGGCGGGGGGGCGGGGGGCGGCGGGCGGGG
>JAVQJS010040059.1:0-23303 GCA_036024795.1 Galaxias rostratus
TGAAGCTAAATATTGTTTAAAGAAATGGTCAACTATCCACATCAATGTCATGGTCAATGTTATTAACAATGATCTGTTAAGAGTACAGAGCCAACCCAAATGCAGGACACAGACGAGGAGGGTAGAATGATGATTTTGATGGTTCTATTGAGTAGTCCAGTAGTAAAACGAGCAGTAGTCCACTAAGTGGAAAAACAATCTGACAAGGAGTGCATGAAAACCCAGGGTCCATATACTGAAGAGTTTAATGAGATGATTGGAGACGGGTAGGTTGATTGCGACAGGGAGCAGGTGTGGTGATGGAGCTGGAGAGGGAGAGAACCACGCCCCATGCCACAGATATACACAGAGGGACCAGCAGGAACAAAGGCTTAACACTGGCCATAACAAGATCACCCAGTCTACAGAGGGTTATTAATGTGTACATGACCGCTGCAGCATACCTCATCTCAAATATGTTTATATTCAATTTAACTAAACAATAGCAAAGTGAAGTTAAATATCTGTTTTATCTTAATACATTTATAATTTAATTAACTAAATAACGGTGAAGTAAAGCTAAAAATCTTTTTAACTTTATATAAAAAAATGTAAGTGTAAAATCAATTTGTCTAATTGTACAGATTGTAACTTATGTTTAGGTTTACATTTGGGCCACATATGGTTATCTGTCAGTGTTCTAAACAGCATGGAGACTGTGGCTGCCTGAGGGGACTCTGTCTGGGCTGTCTGAGCTCCAGGTCTACAGCCTCCTCCTATAGAAGTATTTTGAAGCATTGTTGCCAAATATCTACTATCAACGTTGGCTTGATAGCTAGCTAACTTTATTAGAAAATGTGAAATTGGATCTATTGCTTGGGTCAAGAAGAGAATGAGAATCTCCTTGTTTGATCTGGAGGAGAGCACAGCAATGCCTTGTTTGTTTTATGCGGCTCACCAGTAAAGGGGCTGTCGCCAGCACAATTTGGTCTGGCTGTCAAACGAAGATTCCCTCCAAAGAAGGCAGCTGGGAAACGTGACCTGAAGAAAAGTTAATGTAATATTGTGGGCTTTAGTCTGCTAATATAGTTGATACTTGAAATTGTTCCATGTTTACTTTTGGTGCTTTATCACATTCTACTGTTAAAGATGAGTATAGCTATGTTCAGTTTTGATTTTTTTTTTTTACATGTCACACGGGCCTATATCCATATTATTTGCAACTGTAGTTGTAGTGTTATTTTCTAGTTCAATTATTAAAATTTGGATTTTTGAAAATGTGTATACGTTCAAAATAAATGAAAAAGAATCCAATAAAATCTTCTATTTGTCAAGTATACAATACAAAAGGTAATAAAAGTGCATTTCCATGTATAAACTACTAATTTCCAGAATTTTCTTGTTTTTGTTTTATATTTTGTTATTGAATATGAAGTGACCTACATCGGCATATGAGAATTGTGTATCATATCTCACAGCACTATGATGCGCCATGTGACACTCACATTCTTCTTATTATTATTTTTATTAGGCAGATTTTGGGCGCCCTCACTACAGTGGTGTCGTTAGGCCTAAAATATTCTTAAGCCCCCCCTAAATAATTTTGGGTTGTTTTTTTTATTATTATTTTAATTTTGTTTTAATTTATTTAAATTTTTTGTTCAGTTTGCAAAAAAAATGCCCACATATTCCATTAATGTGGCCAGAATATGAGTTTAAATAAATAAACATATAAACTGTCATTATTTACTTCAATATCTGTCAGTTTCCCCTCACGTCATGATATAAGGTAAAGAGAACCCGTTCAGTGTGTCGTTATCCAATCCATTCCACCTGTTTTTATAGAGAACGCCACATCACTGAAAATACAGTCCACGTTTTCCCTGTGACCGCACTAATTGTCGGTACCTGATGCATGTGAACCTTTGAAGCGCACAGTCACAGAGCCGAATAGGAGAGCTTTAGGAGAAGAACGTGAACGGATGGATGAAGAATGGATATAAGAAAGTTTTGTAAGAAAATAAGTGTTTATCACTGCTGGTAGTAACATTTGGTTAGCTCCAGCCCCCAGCTAACAGCAGAAAGTTTCATGTAAACCAATGCATCTCCTGGGGGCTGAGCCCCCCCTGTCCTTAAAACCTAGCGACGCCCCTGCCTCACTATACCTGCAGTTTTGTCCGCATCGATTCCACTCCCCAGCGTCGCAAGGATCAGCCCAATGCCGAGCCGTGAGCTTACGTAAAGCTATGTGATTAGTTCACATCTTATTTTGCGATGAGTCAGAGATGACTCCCTCACATTGAAATGTATCAATGTTACTCCACCAAGTCAAGGAAAGTATATCATAACTGGTTTCCTGATATGGAGTGTTACAATTATACATTTACATAATATCCCTTGATATTACGCACATACATTTTTTAGGGGTCGCCCGTTTCTATGAACAGTGAACTCATCAATGAATACCACCCAAATCGCTGTTACGTGTACATGGTAGAGTAGAACCAAACCAAAGTGAGGGACTTGAAATTTACTTTCTGAGGGGCAACCGTGACTGAACATTATGCTCATTAATTATTATCTCTTAAATCAGTAGTCGGAGTGTGGCAGGATTATGTGAAACACATTGGCAGTGAAAACTTGTCCTTGTTTAAAACAAGATCAAGAGGTAGTGATAAGTAGTTCTAAAAGTCCACCTTTGACGATGAAACTGAAACTACAAGCAATAATCATGAGAAATTAGCTGTGAAGACAACACTAATAACCTCACGCTGCTACTACAAATTAGCAGGCCACACCATACAAAAGAGAATATCAAATCAAACTGTACATCTTTGGATTTTCCCCCAAAATGACATGATAGATGTCTGCGACTACGGTCTATTTGACTCCCCCAAATGTCATTAACATAACCTATATGATTTTACATTTAAACTAACTCTTTTGCATTACAAAAACTTATTTAATCTGTTATACAGTATAATAGAAATGAAAGAATACCAAAAATAGAACATTTAAGAGGTGACATATTTGAGGTGAATACACTACAATATTTAAGTTTAAACTAAAACAAAAGCACTCAATAGATCCAAAATCCTCCTGTAAAAGTTTAAATTATTCAACAGAAACACAGCTGTAACTCCTGTTGAATCTTGTTCCACTCTGAGGCAAAAAACTGAAAGCTGATTTATCAAGTGAGTTTGTTCACTCTTCGTCTCTCACGGTTGATATTGTTCAGTGAGGGTGTTCTACTCATTAATGGATTATTGCTTTTATATTGAAGTAAGATTTAAAGGTTCCCGCATTAGATGATTAGTTACTGCCTGTAAATATTGGTAAAGGCACTGAAACTTAGCATCTTTTTCACATCCACCTCACCTGTCTCTCGAAAACCACATTCAATCTGCTCAACAATGAGCTTTGTGTACGCTCTATCATATACATTTATTTAAGTGGGTGAGTTTTAGGTCCTACTGTGAATACCCTGCCTGCCCACAACTGAGAAGTAACAGCCCATGGATTCATCCTTTTATTTTGGAGCAAACAGTGACACACATACATACATGCAACAATGCCCAAAGAACTTAACCTGATGATTGTTTTCTCCAGGTCACTTATTTTGTGTAACTTCAACTTCAACTCTCCTCTGCCATCCAATGCCTCCTACGCAAGAGTTAGAATACATGGGTGTATTCACGCACGCAAGCACGCACGCACGCACGCACGCACACACACACTAGCTTACAGTCACCTCACTTCGGAGCTGTGCTTGGTGCTGTGTGTGTGTGTGTGTGTGTGGGGGTGTGTTTGAGGGTGGACAAAATGGCAGCCTTTTGATCTGAACTTAGAATTTAACATTATTAGCTGGAATTGGACATAAACACACGTCTGCAGCATTTTGTACCCATGTATAAGACAACAGGCTCCTATCCCAAAAGGTTTCACCAGGCCACTGACCGGAGAGGCAATTATAATTCATTATTTAATTCATAACAAATCACGATTTTCCAAAAGTGTGACTAAAATACACTTTGACAATGGTCATATATTAGCTTGCTTTATATACGTATTTATACTGTTGGAGATCAATTAATTTCTTTTATTTGTACGTAAAAATTATTTCTTAAGGATTCCTTCCGTCAGAGGACTGTTAAATAAACGAAAAGAGCACCTAGAAAATATTAAAGACGCTTCACATGAGATCACATGCTCTCCCTAGACCTCATGGCTGAATTTAGGTTAGAGAATTTTGGATTTTAACAACAAGCAAGTTTCCCCTATTTTGGTTGTTGTTAGTTAGACCGGTTTTCTTACTGGAGAGCATATACCTGATACAAATCACTCAGAAGGTCTTTTGGCTTTAGTCAGGTTAATCTCAGCTGTGTTCTAGCTTGCTCTTCCGTTATGTTAGCTGATATCATCAATATATAGTAATCTACCCAAACACTGATGTTAAGTTTTTCTGACATGCCAAATGGTTAAGAAAACTGAAAAAGATAAAATAATAATACTATTATGTAGTGAAAAGAATGAGAGAATAGAATAGAGGAGGAAGTGAAAAAAGATGAGGGAAGGAGAACCAGCATGAAGTAAAGCAGGCATGCTGTGAGCGGATTGGGATTGGCCACTAAATGAAAGATTAAACTCTCAATTTTAACTGAACTCTAAGTGAGCACTTGCATGCTGAAACTGGATGCCCAAAGGACAATAAATGAATTACTATCATACTCTGTGATGCTGTGACTAACTTGGCAACCCACAACAAGAAAAAAAGTTTTCAAAGTGGTTATGCAGGCAACAGACAGACTTAATCATAATAAGAGTTCAAATAGTAGGACCCTGATGACAGAATTACCATTACAATCGGTTACCCTACACACAAGATTTGTTGCAAAATTTGTTTACATTCAGGAGTAATGAATTACCTTTTAAAGGGATTTTGTAGTACAGCACCCCCATATGGCCATTTGAAGGCATCCATTCTCTTCCTGTCTTACCAATGATGGGTACCAATTTGGCTGACAGTCTTGCATCTGAATGGTGCACTGGCAAATGTCTGCAGTGTTTTGAACTGTTAGATTTTTTTATATATAAATATAGATGAGAACTATCCGCAGAAGCTACCTGTGAAGTTATGCAGAAATACGAAAAATAGCTTGACTAGTTTTCAAAAGTAGGTTATTTTGAAAATACTAGATGTGAACGGTACAGCTGTCCTAGAGACCTCAGAAACAACTACCCATTTATGAAACAGTATTTAAATTTGAGACATTGATAATTATGGTAATCGAGTACATAAACGTTTTAGAGCTATGCACACTGCAACTTGCTAACCCTGTATGTCCACTGTTAATACAGACCCAAGAGTGCCACAAATGACAGGGAAGTACCCCAAAACTGACGCGAGGCTTGATCCACCAGAACCGATTTTCTCTGCGCTGGTCACCGCCATTTATGCTCCTTTGCACATCTGATATTTAATTTCGAGCTGATCTTGACCATGGAACCTAAAAATTCATAACGTAATGTGTTACTGACAACTGTAGGCTAGATGTAGGCCCTATGTCACTTCTTGGGAGGATATATTAATTTGTTTTTGTTAGTGTAAACGCTGTCTGAATTGCCACAACAGAGACAAATTGTAATTGTTACCAGCTCGTGTTGTCAGCTCTGTAGCTACAATGTTGAAGCACTATTGACAAATCAAAATCTTAATAACGTGTCTTTTCTCCAAATATAGTGTTTCTCTAACATTTCGCTTACTGTTCACATGTAAAAATCAAACAGGCGGAAAATCAATCAGTACAGGGCGCGAGCTGGGGGCGGAGCTTCGCATCCCTTCGCAGCTGATATACATAACCCAATAATTTACCATGGACGCTTGCAAGAAATATGGCTGCATTTCCAGGTTCTCATGAGAGAGTGAACACCTGATATGACCAGATGTTCACCAAAATTGTTTGTAACGTAATAAAGGATGCAATCACATAATCGTAGTGAATTTCACTGCTTGGACCCCTTATAATAATTACAATTATGATTGGGATTTATGAGCGACATTCTAGTAACTCAAGAACACTGTACAAAGGGAACAAACTGGGGTAAGCTAAGTAGAACAAGTAAGTTTTGAGATGGGATTTAACACTATTAAAAATGTCTGGGTTTGGAATTGCTGGGAGAAGAGAATTCCAGATAATCAGGGCAGCAGTACTGAAGTCCTCTGCCTCTCATGGAGTTGAGTCTGCTTTTGTGGGTGGTGAGGAGACCAGAATCAGAGCGGAGGGTACAAGAAGGAACGTAGGGTTGATGGAAGACGGAGAGGTATGAAGGGCCACGTAGGACCATGTAGATATTTAAGTATTTCGAATGAGCAGCGAGACTTGATGGTGGTACAAGATAGAGGGTACATTTTGCTAGGGTTTGTTGTGAATGAGAGTCCTTGCATCTGAATTCGGTACATACTGGAGCCTATCCAGGGCCTTATTTGGTTCCTGAGGATGACAACATTGCAGCAATCCAGGTGTGATGTGAAAAGGCGTGAATAAATGTTTTTTCAACAATTGTGGTCTGAGTCTAGCGATGTTTTTCAGGTGAAAGAAGGCAGCCTTGGTGCCAGTTTAAATATAAGTTAGGGGAAACATTTAGACTGGCTAGTGTAATACAAACAATGGTGTATTGCACATTTTCACATTTTAAATCACTGGAAATATCTTATTGGATCAACACTTTTCTTTTCTTTTTTTTACATTTGATATAGCCTGATCTCAACCATGCAGTAGACTAATTCAAGAGCAGGTGCTATAAAACATACCAGAGAGGAAAACCAAATTGTATGAGTCAGTTTTACAGCTAAATCTCTGGCAGCTTAAGCCACTCCAGAGGGATATTATCCGTTTAAAAGATTTCACTTAGGCTTCTTTCCTTTTTTTCACCGTTGCCATGGGGAGGTTGTGGCACAGCTACAGAGGGATTATATAGCTAATTAAAGTTCAGAATATAATTATCATATTGAGCTGTAATTCTTTAACTTTTCTTAAACATAGTGTCTTCTTGTTTCATATTAGGAGTTAGCCATTGTTGTACCTTTGATCTGCCAAATTTGACCATGCCCGAATAAGAATAAAGTTTACACAATGTTAGATTTTTGGAGCCAGCCAGATGGTACTTTCCCAAATATAAAAATAACAATTGTTGTTTGTCAGTGTTAGGTAAGTTGTTTTTGTATTCTTAAAAATTCTCAGAGGGAGACTGAAAGACAGAGGGGATTAAGGAAGGTTGTAATGAGCTGAAATCCTTTCCCTGAGGTATAGGTGCAGTAGACTTAGTTGTAATACCCCACCTTGCTAGCCTAGCCATTAGAGAATGCAGCCCACAATAATTGTCGTCCTATTTTTTTGTTTTACTATACAGATGCTAGGCTAGCATTTTGTGCTCACTTTTATTGTTTGTGTTCATGTATAATGTATATAATGCTTTGGGCTATTTTCCATGATCGCACCACAGAAAATAGATGTGGTTAGAGGATAAAGGAGTTAATATAACATGTTAGATCATCGATCTGCTTGTCTCCTTCTAAAGGATTTCTAAATCTAAGATAAGTGATAAAAGTAGTCACTATTGGCTCTTGTGCTAAATAGCTTTACCTGAGACGTGTTATAGTTAACAGATCTTTAAAGTTCCTTATTATGCACTAAAGGCTTTAATTTGGTGAAGTTACCCTGGTAAACAGAGATGCACAAGTAATATGGAGTATAAAACTAGAAAGGCAGGTCAGAATATTACAGCGACATCTCTCTTTCTTCTCTGTGTACTGGTGCAATCTGTAATGTTTGTTGATTGGATGTTTATTGTACTTATTTCAGTTGCTTACTATTTTTAAAATTTCTCATCTCATCTTCTCTGTCTATGGTTAATAGTTAACCATCCTGGCAGCATTCATTCTAACCAGCTGGCCACTCAGTTGTGAGCATTACACGCGTGGCAGCAAACACAGGAGAGAAACACTCAGTCCCTCGTGACATTCTGACTCGCTGCATGTCTGTGAGGGTTGCTACGGTAACGTTACTGTACAAAGGCAGCTTCTTGGCAGCAGAGCAAGGGAGAGAGACGAGTGAAGGAGAAATAAAACGACAAACTGAGTACTGTGATTTCTATTCTGTAATAAGCATCAGATTTATACGGGTCAGTTATAGGAGGACTCATGACATGCCGTCATTCTCAACAAACAATGGATGTCCTATAAAATCAGCTGAGTATTTGCAGATACTGAGTTGTAATAAATAGCTTGCTGTCGTTACGGTACATGGACTGATATTGTAGTATGCCCAAACAAATAAGGACATGCACACTGAATTTGGAGAAGCTGTTCTTTTGTGGAATGCTATATCACTATATTCTACTTAATGTAGGCTGTGTGTGCAGGGCTATTTAAATAGTCTACAGTCCTATAGCTAGAGAGCTACAAACTCACACCCACCAGGGGACATTGAGGAACATTTGACTGGTGCAATCTCTCAGAATCTGTTGTACTCATCCAAAAAATCTTTTTTTCTCTCCTCCCCCTTCATACAGTTTTCTCTCTACTTCATCTATTATAACAATATTTTTCAGCATCTGAAATATTCCAATTCTTCTCTTCTAAGACGATATCTAATCTTCAATCCATTCCTACTGCATCTCTTTCCGCTGTACTGCTTCCAACATCACTTGCCTGCTAAGCTTCAAATCTACCTTTGGTGTGTGGGGGTACACAGCTGAATCCCGACCGACTGGGATTGTTAAACAAGTTATGTAACTAACGCTTGAAACGCATGCTGGGCTACACTTGGCACACCTTGTGTGTGTGTGTGTGTGTGTGTGTGTGTGTGTGTTTGTGTGTGTGTATTTTAATGTTTTTGAGTTCAAACAGCCCAACCAGAACAACTGCAAATTTGTTTTTTATTCTACTAATCTCACTGATTAAGAGTGCAAAATATAAGGGAAATGCATGTTCTGCTGTAGACACCTCACGATCATATCTGAGTTAAGAAGAGCATTAAACAACTTTATATGGAGTGACGTGACATTCTGAGGTCCTTATATCTGACGGTCAGATACATCGTTTTTTTGAGGCCCCCACATGAGAAGTTAAATTGATTGCTAGTTACCACTGCAAGCATATTTAAAACCAGCAAACTACATTTCGAGCAGCACTTGTGACAGGGAACAGGCTGGAATTTAATAAGGTATGCAGATCTGGTGTGTGTGTGCTCACCTCCGTCAGAGTAGGTCTCTGTGCCGTAGCCGTCCTGTAGACCATTGTTCCATGTCCCCTCATACTTGCCACTGCTGCCAGTGCTCTGGCGCATGCCATAGCGTCCCTTAAAGCCGCGCGTCCACTCGCCCTTGTACACCCAGCGACCCTTGCTCTCCACACCCACACCGTGACGCTTGCCCTGCGCCCAGGTGCCCTGGTAGGTGTTCCCGCTGGGCCAGGTGTAGATGCCCAGCACCTCAAAGCCATGCGCCCAGGAGCCACAGTACTCGCCCTGACCCTTGGGCCCCGTGCAGATCCCGTGGCCATGTGCCTTGCCCTCTTCCCACCCACCGCAATAAGACCCCCCGTCATCAAAGTTGAACCTGCCCCCAGTGGACATGCATGAAACACCTCGGCTATTCCCCTCGGAACCTCGGGAGAAAGGAAAAGAAAGAAAAAGAAACAAAAAAATACCAATTGTTAGCTATAACCAATCCATGGATCGAGAAGTTTGGGGGGTGAGGAGGGAAAAGGGGGGATGTTTCAGCTCCCCATCTAGGTCCACTTAGCCTAGATGTTACAACAGGAGGGGAGATGAAATGAGCCCCGTCAAGACAGTGGGGTCTCCCAGTGGGGTAGGCAGAGGCAAGGGGCGTGGGACACCTTTTAAACCATCCTTCTTAGCTAGAGTACTGAGGCCGCTTTAGGTCTGTAAACTGAACTGGAGATGAGGCCGTTAACGCCATGAGTTCTATTGGGCAGTGGGCAGAGCGAGTGGATCCAAGCCTTTCTTCCTTCTACTTTCACTCAGGCCTCCACCTCCGGCTTACTTCTAGCTGCCTCTGGCTTCTTGTCTCCGGTGAGCAGTGTGGTGGACGTCAGATTCAACCAAGCTTCTGTTCTGAAGCAACAGTAAGCAGAGCAGCTGGGGTGCTATAGTAACCACACCATCTTCGGCAAAAACATACGCAGAAAGAAAAGAGGAGAGGCTCAATGGAGGGATGAGACAGGATGTATTATTCAGCCTCTTTTCAGTGTGTCCCAAATCCCATGTGTAGGGCTAGAAAACAGAAGCAATGCAGTCTCCTAACAAACACTGTGTGCGTACATACACTCTCTCCTCATGTCCGGCAGCAAGTGCGCACAACAGAAATGAAAATACACAGCTGAACTGATGAGAATCCCCTTGTCTACGTCCCTCTGTCAGTGTGTCTGTTGGCTTTACATCCCAGGTTAGTAGCTTTATCTGCGTTGTTGGTTAAACGGTCGTTTACGCTTACACCATTTTTTCTCTTGTTCTTTTGATCATCAGAGATCTCTGCTCATCTTCTCTTGTTATAATTGTCTTTATTTCTGTTATCCGTTATTTTCTGTTCTATACGTGCTTCTACCTTCTGCTGTGCGTCTCTTCCTCTGAAATGGACTGATTAGAGCAAGAGTTGCTCCAGCTCAGCCAGCTCCCCCTCCCCCTCAGCGGCACGCTCCTACTGTTTAAAGAGACAGGCACTAGACAAGAGAACCTAAAGGCGTTACATTAAACTGTAATGTAGTTACCCAGTCACGACTGTTGCATCACAGTTTGTTTGGGCTAGCTAAATCTAAAGGCTAAAGTTGGAGACTTAAGACATAGTTAAAAATTTAATTCTAAACTCGAGATACAAAATTCAATGTCTTTTTCAATGCATTTTGACAGAAATGTATTTTTGGCACGGTGATAATTTGGCACTGATTTGATTGTGCATGTATAAATGCAATTAAAAGCAGTAGACTATCTGTAATTGGGAGTCATAGAACTGTTGTTTAGGACCTAAAAAGTTACGTCAATGACACGTTTGCGGTTTTCAGAGTACACGTCTTTAAGATTGTAGCCTTAATTTAGGTAAACAACCATATGTTGGCAGTGAGTTTTTTCAAAGTATCTGTAGCAACCTATCTATTATTCTTCCCACAATAAAGAAGCAAACTAATGTCAAAGTTGGCCAAAGGAGGTTTGAGCTTTTTGAAGACAGCGCTTGGTTACAAGAAGAATCAATTTTGTAAAAATTTAATCTTTATAACAATAACAACAAATGTATAAAGCGCTCAAAGACGCTGTACAAGGTTTAAAAGTTTAAATAAAATAGCAAACAAGTTGCCAGTCCATCGCAGGGCTAACACATAGGGACATACAATAACTCACACATTCACACCTACAGACAGTTTAGAGTCACCAATCAACCTGCATGCATTGGACAGTGGGAGGAAACCAGAGTACCCGGAGGTAAACCCACGCTAACAGGGAGAGAACGTAAACTCCACAAAGAAAGGCCCTTGGGTCAGGTGGGGATCAAACCCAGGTCCTTCTTGCTGCAAGGCGGTAGTGCTAACCACTGAGCAACCGTGCTGCCCAAGCAATACAAAATTAAAAGCAGTTCTGAAAAGGTGGGTTTTGAGCAGGTTTTTGAAGGTGGGGAGGTCAGAGCAGTCACGGGAGGGGGTTGGGAAGTGAGTTCTAGAGGGTGAGGGCAGCGACGGAGAAGGCTCTGTCTGGCGGCGCAGCAGGTCAGAGATGTAGGAGGGGGGCAGGTTATGGAGGGCTATGAATGTGATGAGAAGGACTTTGAATTGGATATGCTGCGAGATAGGGAGCCAGTGGAGGTTTTGAAGGACAGGGGTGATGGGGGTCTTGGGAGCGGGTGCTGGTGAGGAGGCAGGCAGGGGAATTTTGGATGTATTAAATCAAGTCATTATACAGAGAATTATTCGAACATATATATAAAATAATAAAAACAAACTGATAAATTTTAAGTTTTTGTAAAAAGGGACAGTTTGTGTCGATACTTTCTTGAGCCAAGCACCATCTTCAAAATGCTTAAACTCCAATAGGCAACTTTAACATAAGTTTACTTCTTTGTCATACAATAAATAATGGATATGTTGCTAAAAATACTTAAAAACCCACTGCCTTTACAGTTGTATTGTTGTTTACCAAAATGAAGGTTACAATATTGAAAATGTGCACTCTGAAAACCCCAAACGTGTCATCATCTTAACAACATCCTAAACAACAAAAATTACAGCTCCAAACGACAGATACAACATAATCAGAGTCGGAAAATCATCCCCTTTGAAAATACACTTCAGTCAGCACAATCTCCGTAAAATATAGAGCCCATGGCAAGAGCATTGCTCTATTTTATTTATACATAATCTGCTTATTTAGCCTATAAAGCTGCCATTAACTGACATATCCTATGATTTTCCTTGCCTTCCCCACAGTTCTTGCCCATTCATGCTTGCAAGTCACCAGACCTACATTTTCAAAATAATGACCATGATAATTGTATTTATCTCTTTTTTTGCTATCTATGAGTAGCCAATCTGCTAATTTCAGCAGTCTGCTCTGCGGACCTAAACAAGACAATAAACCATCTGACTGATACATTTGTTTTGAGGCATTGAGTTTTCATGTACACATCCGTCCTCACAAATATCGGACATGCCACTCAATGCAGTTGTTAAGGAAACGTGTTTTAAATATTAAAAGTTTTAATAGCTAAAGTTAAAATTCAATGGTTTTTAGGCATTTGTGATAGTGGCCAAACTGACAGACATGAAACAATAGAAATATGTCTCAGGTTGGGGATTTCAATCAATGCGACTAAAATGTGGAAAGAAGCAAGCTAGCAAGCTGCAGTATAGAAAGACATTTGTTTTACCACTGTCCTAACAAAATGAATGTCCAGACGGGTTTACTTGAAAACGAATCAAAGTTTTAACAAAAAAATGGGAACACCAAGGCAAATTCATTTGAAGACAAGGAATGCTGGATAAAAAAAATCGAGCATAACAACCAACCCCAGCGTTGACCACCACGCAGAGGCGTTTTGAAATGACAAAATTAGGTACTGAACTGTAGAAATATGGAAAGCTGGAATTACCAGTGATTTATTAATATATTCTTATACCAGTCCATAAATGGTTGGATATTAAATAAACATATTTCTTTATTAAACTATAACATAACATGTTGTTTTCATTTTAATTAAATAATTTGTCCTGTAGATTTACCAAAATGCTATCAATTTGACATGTCAAAGTAGACATGCAGGACATAAGGACTTAAGGACCGACTCATAGAAAAATGAAACCATCACACTTATGTTTTTAAAAGTCATATCAAGGCTTTGTGTTTCATGAGATTTTTTAAAGTAAATGCAAACTTTGCAACTACGCTACAGATATAGAAACCAATCCAGGAGACAAGATCCGATTAAGTTATTTTATTAGGGCCCGGTTTCCTATACAGGGATTAAGTCTAGTTTTAGACTATGAGGCTGAGATGGAGATTCTCCATTGAAAATCTTTTGATGACTGAAACAATCTTTACACAGTCACAATTAATAGTAGAAATTTGTCCCAAAAAAAATAGCCCCATTGAGTAATAGTGTATTGGTTCATTAACTCAGTGAAGGGCTCAAAAATATATAAGTGTACCCCTTTTCAATTAAACCATGGAATTGAGCACAACCTTGCTCAAAGTCAATATATGTTTTAGTAAGTGGCACTGGATCAAAGAGGTCATTCTTTACAAAACCGAACACATACAACCTGTTTAGTAATCTACTGATCTTCATAGAAAACCTTGGCCATGGCAATGCCAACATTGGTGACCTTCTTGTCCTTGGCATCAGGACCCATGTTGGCACGCGCCATGGCCACCCAGTGCTCCATTGTCCTCGTCTGATAGTCTGTCACACTTTCTTCCACATTGACAGGAGGATGTCGCTCCTCTTCTAAAGAGACACACGCAAACGTGTACACACACACACACACACACACACACACACACACACACACACACACACACACACACACACACACACACACACACACACAGAGTTACTGCAGGGCTCTGAACCACAACATTTGTTAGTTAGTTATAGTTATAGTATAGTTATGTTCTTATTATTAGGTCTATTTTTGGCTCCTACCAGCTGACACTGCTTGCACAATGCACAGCTGGAACACTGGCATCTCATCTTCCTAGTCTGCTATGGTCACCAGGTACCAGAGCGACCTGTGTGCCACCACAGACAGGCATGAGGGACAAAGAGAGAGCTCCCAAATAAAGAACTCAGCCTCAACAAGGAGAAGAACGGCAGCACTCTTCCTAATCTTTCATGCCTCCCTCTGATGTCAACATCCTGCAATTGGGTAGAGGGGGACAACAGCCCAAGCCAACCAAGTTTACCAGGTAGAGGCGCACGACTTTGCTAGCTCAGAGAGAAACAAGGAGATCGGCAACGTGAGGCAGCTTACTGTGGCGTTATGTTAAGTAGCACAACAGAAAACCAAAGAAATGCTGAAGGTAGGAGAACAGGGTCTTCAATGAAGATAAGGTTCACGAGACAGGAAGACACTGCACATGTTCACATTGGGCTTAATGATGAACATTTGAAATGAGATGCATCTGCTAATGTATTGATCTGGTAGCTAGCGCGGGTGGCCATGGTCCTTGAAGTTTCACTAGCTGTTGATCACAAGGCGCTGTGGTAAAAGTGTACAGTGAATGTTGCACACACTGAGAGCGTTTCCCACAGAGAGGAATATAACACATAGACTGTCAAAGAATGCAGCAATGCAACAAGCCTAGATTAACTATAAATTCATCATCACATTCTATCTTTTTCCCCATTTTTCCTCCTCTTGTTCTTTTTCATCCCTGTGCAGCTGATAGCGTTTGTAATTTTTACATAATTTAAATTATATTAGGCTACTGGCACTGATACTAAACAACCTTCTCCTGGTGAGCGTCGGTCACTAGTTAGTTCAGAATCTAATGATCCCCGATAATCACGTTAGTCTAAGTAATAGTGAGGGATGATAAGGGAGATTTGTTGCGTTAGTCCGGGCAACCCAGAAAATAGGGCCACTTTAATAGCCAACCTATGTAGTTGTTGTGGCCTATTTCTATAATATATTTACGGTACATAAATGTATTATCATAAGCTTTTAATGATTTGTTTTATTGAATAATAGCACAAGTTAAATATTTCAATAGTTTTTTCCTTCCTCCTTTGTGGCAGCCGTACGAATGGATGGCACCCCTAGCATTTGCCTGTACCACCTATGCCACGGGCCGGCACTGGGACTCTATTTTGTCGTTTATCATTACCGGTATCACTTTCAACTTCAGACTCGTCATCATCGTCTCCTTCCGAGTCAGACTCCTCCAGCCACTCCTGGGTGCCTAAGTAAGAACATTTGTTATAAATGGTTTTAAAATTTCACACATACATATTACAACCGTACATACGTTTGGGGTCACACAGAAATGTCATTATTTTTAAAGAAAACCCAAAAATAAATGTAATATCTTAACTAACTTTCTTTATGAAAGTCACTCTATTCTTGTTCTGAGAAGAGATGACTATTCCATAAAAGAAAGGTTTTCTTCCTTATCCTTATATTGTTATGAACTGCCCATCCAAACACGCAAAGCCTGTCTGACACCAGAAGTTCTCACAGGTTGTTATTTCAAATTACAGAGTGCTCGATCAGTGTGCCATAGGTAACGGGTTGCATGCATGCCTGATACATAATATTTTAGATTTTTGCACTTTGTCTGTGTATTTTGCAACAACATGCCATAAAAAAAAGCAATTGATTGCAGCAACTTTTATGACAATTTTCTATAAATTCATAAAATCAGTTTTCATGAAAAACATTTTCTATGTGACCCCATAATCAAACTGTAGTTTCTTTTATTTTTGGGTGATATATGTTGGGGCATTGCTGTAATTTACTACATCTTACTTGGGTCCATGTTTACCAGGACCTCCCATTGTTCCATCTTATGTAGGTCAAGGCAGTAGAGATCATTCATGGTGAATTGGCGGTCTCCCACTTCAAACATTCCACCATAAAGGAAGAGCTTGCCCTGTCGCACCGTTGCCATGGCGCTGGAACGTGGGCATGGTTCGATCAGTGAGGCTGAACCTAGATGTACAGTTAATCCATTACTTGGCATAAGATACTTAATAATATTATTTGATGTCTTAAAATGTCTTGCACAGCTCCAGTTTTATTGAAGTAATTTATAACATGAAGTATGTCTCCCTACAATCCAACTGTTTCCTCCACAGGGATCCTACTCTCCAAGCAATGTCAAACACTATATTTGTGTTATAGGGGAACAGATTTCTTTCAAGTCTCAAGCAATTGAAGCAAACTTTCAGCTCACTCAACAAGGTATTTGATAACTGAAACTAAGGTTGATAACTTTGTCGTTGGCTTCTAATGAGGTTTAAAAGTGATTTACAATGTCACAGCAGCAAAGAAAATCACTTATGTAGCTGGGTAAGAAACCCCTACTAAAGTACAGGTTTCCATCCCAAAGAGTTAACCATATTGGCTCGCCCAGAGCATCCTTTGGGCTAGATTCTGTTCACTTCTTCTCTTCACTTTGACACAACTCACCGTTGTAATAATGATAATAATAATAATAATAATTTGATTTGTTTTTTAGCACCTTTCAAGACCCTCGAAGAGCTTTTACACTATTGGTTCACCAACACCACAGAAAGAACAATGAATAGACCGACAGCTATCAAACACAACACTCAGACTGAGTGTGATCACGGCAGCCAATTTACGCCAGACTTGCTCACCCAACTTATATTATGTCAAGCTCACACACAAGGGTACACAGACCGACTCCAGATGAACTGTCAGTGACTGGTCAGGGCACTGGTAGGTGGAAGTGGCATGTCTTTTGATGTCCCATCAACTGCCTTGATATTAAATCTTTCAGTTCTAAAATGATGTCCACTGCGAAGCTCATTTTTAAAAATTTAAAATATCTTTAGGTGTGAAACCTCCTTTAAAGCTACAGTGGTAATATTAGAAATATTGTATAAAACAAAATGTAAGACATGTGAATATTTTAAAAAAGGTTGTGGCCACCTTCATCTTCTTCCTCCACGTCCTCGTCTTCCTTGGTCTCAGCGCCTTGGATGACTTCCTTAATGGTCATGACCGTTCCATCCTCAGTCACGATCTCCTTCACCACCTCAGTGGGTCCCTGAGTAGGAGCTGTAGACTCTGTCCGCTCCTGATCTTGCCCCACCAGTGCATTTTGCTTTCCCCGACGCCGCTTCTTTTTGTCAGTCTTTGTGCTCTGAATAAGCGCATGACACACAAGACACAAGACATAATGGTGTTGAAAATGTCTCAAAAGCTAAATTATACACAAAAATTATATCAAGTCCAATTAGCAGCATGACCCAGGACTATTTTTTTTATAGAAAGCCTCTTTTATTCTCTCCTCTCTCAATTATTAAAATCTTTTATCCACAATTTTTCAGAAAACAAAGTCTTAAATGTGTATTTATCACAAATACCACATTCGCTTTGTCATGGAGGGAGTTCTGGGAAGGAAGACATGAACCAAAACACAATTGTAACAATTAAAAAAAAAAAAATGTAAGCGTTAAGCAGTCACATTACAAGTGAACGAAAGACTCAAACCTTAAGGTTGAACAACTACTACATGTTTTCTGACCTCTCATGCCTATGTAGCCATCACATAACCAGTGAACGAACGACTCAGGCCAGAAGGCCAAGTTTAGGGGTAAACTACCGTTTCCTCTTTCCTACACTGAGCCTCTGTGGCTGTCACGTGAAAATTTTATGACCGACTAGACCCAGTGAAACACCCATTTCTGTCCAGTCCTGCCTTTTGTTCACTTTTTATGTGACTGCAACTCTGCTAGGTTTTGCGGGTGTGATTGTTTTTTGGCGTGATCATATTTTATTTAGTAGAGTGTGCAAGGGTGTGTGTACAGCATGTTATTCCTAAGTGCAAAAAGTTAGCAAGGATAACCTTGTAATAAATAAATAGGCGGCAGCTTAGTTAGATCAATATTACGTCAATGGTTACAATATCAATATTTTTTGGCCGAATACAATACAATATCATGTTTCAATAAAATAATATATTGCAACTGCTTTAAGGGGACTTAATTATCATAGTGAGTCAATTATAACTATAGCGTAAGCTGGACACAGAGAAGGGAACGGACAGACAGCAAAAACAAGTGGCATAACAACATAAATCTTTTTACAATGAGTGAGGTGTGGAGGGGTGAGGGGTTTCCTGACAGTAAACGTCTATTGTTGTCTAAAGCTAGTACTGACTGAGCACCGATATTTTATGGCGTTAACTACTCTATTGCTAGAGTTAGGGATCTGCAGCAAAGATTTGCGCCAGACTAGAAAAGCTATATCAGATATAGCAGAAAGAAGTAGCCAGTGATAGTGGCCAAGAAAGAAGGATCCTATATGGGCACAGAAGTAATGAATGTCATGCTAAAAAACAACAGTGGTTTAATCTCTAGACAAAGGTATCAAAGGTAAGTTTTTGCTATCTGCTATATATTGCTATCTGACCTACAGGGGCAGAGTAGGGAAAGATATTCTTCTTTTCAGGTGGTAAGTATATCCGCAGAGTTGGCAGAGAGTGCCTGCAGGCATAGCGAATAGGGATGGGTACATGGATATCTACAGAGCGTCATATGTTAGGTGGGACATAGGGAAATATCTTCTTTTCAGGTAGGAAGTATCCCTGCAGAGTTGGCATTGAAAGTCTATCTCTCAGTTTAATCAAATCTTTTTTTTTTTTTTTAACTGGCCGTGTCGAGAACCGATATAGAGGGGGTTGGCTCTGAGACAATATGCTTCTAGAGGTGTCGTGGGTTCAGATCAACTAAACTGAATCCTGGATAGACGGTCCCCTCTTAAAAACCCAAATGACATATCTGCTCTCAAAACAATTCCATTATAAAGTATCGTCTTTGAAGTGGTCATCTTGGAATATGGAATAATGGATTTAATATTCTATCCTGTGTATATTTAAATAGAAATTGATGTTCTGATTACCGTTGAGTGCAAAGATTGGCAAGGTCAAGTGGTGACGTAATTGACAATGCTGCCAAATAAGATTACAACTCAGCGCACTGTGTTATGCGTCTATTGAGAGTTGTTTTTTTCCTTAATCATAGAACATTTTATAATGTGTGCTCTTAAAAAAAAAAAATTGAGATTTAATCTGTCCTACTCTGAGCTGAGCAGGGAACCAGCGATTCTTCCCAATGTCATACAGGTAGAGGTCGTTGCAGAAGTCTCCCTCCAGGGTTTCATCCTCTTCCTCATCACACACCCCTCCAAACAGCAGAGCTCGTCCCCCAGGGCCCACTGCCAGGGAAAAGCCTGACCGAGGGGGGGGCTTTGAGCCCGATGGGTTTATCCGGGACCAGGACCAATTCTCTGGGTGTGGGGAAAGTAACCCATTAGAGTAACCACAGTTAAGATAATCATTTAAATTCACATTAGCAAAAATGTAAGAATACTGTAAGAGACCTGCTCAAAATAAGATGGGTTTTTTTCAACTGTGTAACTAGTTAAGTCCAAATGAGCACGAGTGCGCTTTTGCAGTGGCGATATAGGGAGCAATTTACCAACTCCATTCTATTCCAGTGCCTCGATCAGGGCACTGATGGGAGGATTAGCCCTAAAAGTGTAAGCAAGTGATATGCTTTGGTAACACTTGATTTTGATGAACACAGAAATGGCTACCAACTATATCTTCTATTAGTAACCATTTATGAAGGCTTGAGGAATGTACTTATTCACTACTTGATCTGAATTTTCAATACAAAACCCATTATCCCCATAAAAGTCGAAAATATTATCTTTACATTCATTGTCAAAAAGGAACAAGACCCATATGAAAGGGCTACTTAGCTACCTTGGTCCTCCTTGCCTTCTCTTTTCAAAAGAAACATGTCTGAATGGATGGTGCCCTTCTCCACATCCTTTTTAGCTCTCTACAAACACACACACACACACACACACACACACACACACACACTAAAGTAAGTGACTAAGACTAAGTTAAGTCATATGGACGTGCACACTAACAACTGTAACACACGCAGAAACACCATCCACTTCCTGCACACCCACCAGTTTGGAGTAACCCCCATAGATGATAACCCCCGAGCCATCTGGTGTGGGGGTCATCTGGCAGGCAGAACGGGGCGAAGGGCCGGAGCCTGACGGTAAAAGGCGGGACCAAGATAAGGAGTCCAGGGAGAAGCAGTAGACATCGTTGTAATAAATAAAATCTCTAGATGAATGACAAGAGCACAGCGTTAGGGAGAACAGTTAAAATAACAGTTAACACAAATTGAGGAATTAACAACATGGGTAGAATACGATACACCTATTCTGTAAATATTTAGTAACCTGGCATTCTCATGGAAACCACCAAAGAGCAGCAGCTGTCTCTTGCTAAGCACCATCCGGTGGCCGCTTCTACCTGAAGGGGCCCCAGGTACCCTACGAAACATACACAAAACACACTCTTCCAATACAAACCAAAAACAAACATAACACAAACTTACAACCTACACAAGACACCATAGGTTAAAGTTTAGTCAGACCTTCAGATGTTGGTACGCTCTGGCAAAGAGAGACTTCCAAAAGAGCACAGAATTGGGTGAGCTTTATGTGCAGTAAAGTCAAAGTAAGAACTTGCTGAGAATCCATATTTTTGCGTTGATATATAAATGCATTAAACTGTCCCATGAATCTCTGACTTTGCTTGTTCCAGCCATAGAGCATAACGCTCATTGATGTACAAAACTGAACAGGCTCAGGTGTCTTATGCCAGACCCAGTTATTCAGTGGCACTATCGAACGGCTGCAATGACACCAAAGGGGATACATGTTTAATGTCAACAAGCACATCCTATATTGGTTTGGACGAACATATTGAACACTGACATTAAGTTGGATTCAATCAGGCAGCAGCAGCAATAGGGGAAACTAAAAAACTATGTTAGACTATTCTAGTAATTGGCGCATAGAACAGTCTATGAAGAGTAAATTGGAACCCTCCTCTTGCAGAATCAACTGGGCCTGCTAAGCAATTGTATACATGCCACACCTTTGGATGAAAATGGCTTAATTGTAGTGCAACTGTGTGGAAGCATTTGCATAAGTTATGCTTCTCCACTCTTAACTTTTTCCTTTAATTTGTCACCCGTTTGTATCACACCACTGGTGTTTTTTAATGTGTATTTATGACACTTTTGAAGAAGCCATCCTAGCCAGTCCTACTGACTTAAGAGTCATTGCTGTTAAGAAATGTACCTTCCACCTTATCTAAATGACTCCATATTGGACAAACAATAATAACATTGATATGATTCAGTACATTTCATTATGTTGAATATAAACGACTACCAATATAGGAACAGCATTTTTTGATCTTGACTAATGACCATATGTAACTATGACAGGGATATCACAACTTGAAGAACATAAAACCATCAGCATTAGCCTCCTCTGGCAAACAAGCCAACGTTTAGCTTTAGGGCACTTTGTATTGCAATTCATGCTATCGATTTGAATCGTCATATATTTTTTTCACAATGTAACTGTCTAGTTTAGAAGTACCCTTGCATTCCCATACCCCAGATCCCTAGCGGTTAAAAGGTGTGGAAGCTGGCATCCAAGAAAAGGCCTCCGATAGACTTGAATGGCCTTTTCTATGGTTGATAAAAAATGTACCCCAATGGTCTGTACTGAATCAAATGGGCTTGGGTACATTCTTTATCAACATGCTTTAAACTATTTATGCGAACCCCTCAACCAGTAATTTCACAACTAATATTAATTCCCCTCTATTTGAAATAAGCAACAGCAGTCAACAACGAGATCCAGTGTCCAACTAATTGAGCCATTGTTCATTAGGTTATCTACAAGAATTTAACAAATAAGACTAAAATCTACTCTGCACCATATACCCTTTTATTTGGTGACGATGTCCAGAAATACTTTTCCCTTTCCAAAATAATTATTTCGAATTAACACCAACATGCGCAGAACTTCTACTAAAAATAGGTTACAGAGGAAATGGAAAGCTCCGACTTGAAGAAAAAAAAAAAAGTTGTCCATAACCTCTGTGGACGTAGCTGGGTCAGCAATGTAGTCCAAGTTCCTTAATTAATGAGAAGTAGGTCAGAATGTTATGGTTATTAAAACTATACAGATCATAAAAGGAATACCCCGGTGCCGTACCAGGTAGAGAGGATGCCAGCTGCAATTAGAGGGCCGGTTAGCAAAAACAAACTGTAGCGAGAAAAAAGCGAGAAAAAAAAGCGAGAAAACCTAAAACTTTGAGAGCTAAGTATAAATTGAATTTAAAGTAATATAATCAATACAAAATAACATATTATAATAAAATAATACATAGATGATACATTTGATAAAATGCTGTGGAGAAGCGGTGAACAAATAGCGCCTCTCGCGTCTCTCTTTAGAGCGTTGCAATAAGAGATTGTTAACAACTACAACTTGCAGACTCTGATCAGTCTGAAAAAAGAATGCCGGCAGTAGTAGCACTAACTCCTCGGGAGATCCTGTCACTCAGATTTGATTTCAAATGATTGAAATATACTGAGTTAAAAAACACCGGGTGCAAAATCACTTCCAGATTGGAGCACAAACCAAAAATCAAAAATAATGTGCAATGTCCAATATGCATGGCGCAGAGACTTAATTTGATTAAAACACAATTTTATTGTTTAAATAATTCACTGAGCGGTTTCAAACGGCTCAAATTGTACTTACTCACAATATTTTTTTCTGACAATGTGTGACCTTGTTGATTAAATTGTGGTAAATTTGGGAAGTTTTTCTCAGTGTTTTCTCATTTATAGACTAAAACATATGTTAAAGTGTCAGGGAAATTTGTGCTTAGGGACCTTGTATCACTCCTAAAGGAACCTTTTCGGCGGTTATTTACTATTAACATCTCTTCTGTGAACTAAATTAAATAAACTTTAGGAGGATGTCAAATATTCAGAAACAAATTTTTACCTGTACATATGTATGTATATATATATATATATATATATATATATATATATATATATATATATATGTATGTATGTATGTATGTATGTATGTTTGTATGTATGTATGTATGAATTCATAGAACTAGGGATTTATGTGTGTATAGATAATCTTTTTCATTTTA